>JAJOZX010000632.1:952500-980000 GCA_023014485.1 Bathynomus jamesi
AGAGAGTTTCAGAGTTACAGGGTAACAAAAACCCCAGATCCACACTCAAAATAAAACCTTCTAAATTTAGAACTTATCACTTCTTTTTGAGAATTCATTCCAGGGGAAGTTTTTACTTCTTTTAGGTATCAAAGCTTCTTGTCAGATGATATAATAACTTCTTTTAATGATACACAACTTCTTTAAACAGAAGAAATGGTTTTCAAAACTTCTTTTTTTGAGTGATTTGAGACAACGGAAGATAATATTTCTATGCGCAGAAGGTTGCGGGAAGTCTTTGTTTTCTTCTGCATACACTCTAGGCTATCCTAGAGAAGAAGTAAAGAAAACCGAAAAGAGCGAATGGAAATAAAAAAATACTGAAAACTGACACCACGCTTACACTTATAGACGTGTAAAGCTTCCACACAAAAACAGTAGTAGTAGCAGCAAAGTATAGAACAGACACGGCTCTCCCTCCGCCAGCCACTGCTCACAGAAAATAGTAGTTGTGAAAGAAGATTTATAGAAAAGTAGGAAAAAAGCATAATGAAAAGAATAGCTTCAGATTTAATTTAGTTCATTTGAGGATAATGGAAAATAAAGGATAGCATAACACACTAAACTACTACTCTAATCTACACCATGCATTTTTTTAAGAAATGTTATTTATTTATTTATTTATTATGTACAAGAAGTCATCATTTCATCGCTGCATCATTTTTTCGATGAATACAAAGGCCATCGTGTCCCGCCTCTTTTCTTTACAAATTTTGTTACATACTATTTAAAACTGAAGTTTTACCCCAGCAAAGTAGCTTCCCTGAAGTTGAATATGTTTATTCGGAAGTTTTGACTCCTGAGAATTCCTATGAAGCTTCCCATCATTTGAGAACTCCCACTGCCCTGAAGCCGGACCAGACTAGCGCCTCCTACTACATTTATTACAAAAGGGAACATCACTACTTCTGTATAAAACTATGAAAATTTCTCTAGCTAGCTAAATTAAATACACCGCAATTTTTCAAAAAAGTACTAACAATCTTACACTGTACACCAAGTAGCATCCCTGAAATTGAAACATCTATTCTGAGGTTTTGATTCCCGAGAGATCCCATCAAGCTTTCCCTCTCTACCAATGGGCCATCATCTGAGAACTCCCAATGGTCTAAAACCAGACTCGACCAGATCGTCCTACTATATTTATTAACAAAGGAAACATTACTACTTCTACTCCATCCTGATTAGCCCTCCCTGCAAGCAGTTCCCTTTTAAATGACGGGGGAGGGGAGAAAAAGGAAGAAGCAAAAGAAAGAAAGGAGGAGGGAGAAGAATGGCTTCCCAAAATAATTTAATATCCGGAGATTTTGACTTCCGAAAATTCCCACCTATTAAAACCAGAGAGAGAGAGAGAGAGAGAGAGAGAGAGAGAGAGAGAGAGAGAGAGAGAGAGAGAGAGAGAGTTACAAGGAGTTACAAGGAAAGAAATACCTCCAAAGGCCTTGCGGCCCATACCGAGGAGGTACCAATGGCAACAGGTGCCAGGGAAAATTTTCTACACCCTCAAATAGTGTGCAAGATTTGGTCTAACCTTTTCTTGAAGTGATCCACAGAGGAACTGTTCACAACTTCTGACGGTAACATGTTCCACGTGTCACAGATCTTATAGATAAAGTAATTCCCACACACACTAGTCCTAAACCGTTTCAAATCCAACTTCCAACCATTGTTGCGAGTTGGGTTATCATTTAAACTAAACATGCTTCTAAAATCGACATCACTGAACCCGCGTAAGAGCTTGAAACCTCGATGAGTTGACCGCGCAGCCTCCCGAGTTTCCAGCGAAAACAAGTTCAGGGCGCGTAAGCGTCGATTGTAGCCTATATGCCTAACGGAAGGGATTAACTTTGTGGCCCTCGCCTGCACTCGCTCCAGCCTCTCAATATCTTTCCTGAGGGTGGGCGACCAGAACTGCACAGCATACTCCAGGTGAGGCCGAACCAGGGAATTGTACAGAGAGAGCACAATCTCCTTGTTCCGAAACTGAAATTGCTCCTGATATAACTCAACAGCTTCTGGGCTTTCTTTTCCACCTCTATGCATTGTTTCGTAAACTTAAGGTCGCTGCTAATTAGCACACCCAAGTACTTTTCTAAATCAGTCACCTCGATATTACTACCCAACATCGAGTAGTCCGACTTGGGATTGGCGTAGCCAATGTGCATCACTTTGCATTTACTCAAGTTAAACGGCATTTGCCATTTTTCGGACCACTCACCTATCCTACCTAGGTCCGCACGCAGTTGCTCGATCGCTTCGGGCGTCCCAACATTGGCCCCAAATTTGGTGTCATCAGCGAATTTGGCGATCCGACTGACGATGCCACTGTCAATATCATTTATGTAAATGATAAACAACAATGGCTTCAAAACGGAACCCTGAGGAACCCCACTAGTGACCGAGGCCCAACCCGAACTAACCCCTTTAATTACAACCAGTGGTGTAGTGCTGTGGGAACGCGTGGGAACGGCGTTCCCTTACTTTTTTTGGTAGACGGAACGGCGTTCCCTCACTATTTCAAATAAATCCGAACTTACAAATCTCTAACGTCATGAAATTTTAATTCCCACCCCTAGAAGAAATATGAGAAAGAATCATTAACTGTTTCATTTCTTTTAGCTTCGACTGAGGCAATGCTAGCCTATAAAGATCTGGTGAAACAGTCACCACGGCGTACCAGTTGTTAACTTTTTTTAGTTAATCATTCCAGTTGTTAGCTATTTTTATTGATCGTACTGGATGTCGTATATCTAATGACACTGGAAATACTGCATCTTCAACCTTGGAATATATCCTAATATCCAGTGCATATGACCTCAAAATATCCCTGAAATTGGTCAGATTTCAAAAGATTTCCCGGGGGGCTTACAGTGCCCCCGGACCCCCAGCTGTATGGGCTCGCCGCGCTCGCCATTGTCCCCCCCCCCGCATCTGAGTAACACTTTCGAAATGCGTTCCCTCACTTCTTTATTTAGCACTACACCACTGATTACAACCCTCTGCCGCCTATTCTTCAGCCAGTTTTCAATCCACCTACCTACTTCCCCACCGATACCCAGCGCGCGGACTTTCGCCATTAGCCGGCGGTGAGGTACCTTATCAAAGGCTTTCTGAAAGTCGAGATAAAGTATATCAATCGCCCTACTCTTATCATACTCACCCAACGTGACGTGGAAAAACTCGAGCAAGTTGGTGAGACACGACCTATGCCGTCTAAACCCATGTTGGGAGTCCCCAAGCAGCTTGTAGGAATCCAAATGGTCAACGATCCTATCCGCTATTATCCCCTCTAATAATTTACCTACAACTGAAGTGAGACTAATAGGACGATAGTTCCCTGGACTTTCGTGATCCCCTTTCTTAAAGATAGGGGTCACGTTGGCTTCCCTCCAGTCACCAGGCACCTGGCCCGTCTCCAACGATTTGTTGAAGACTGTAGCCAGGTGGGGAGCCACCTGGTCGCGCACCCCCCCCAACACTCTGGGGAGAAACTGGTCTAGCCCAGGAGCCTTAAACGCGCTCAGTTTGTCTATTCTATCGGTAATGACTGTCGCGGTATATCGAACACTATCCAGGCCAGCACCTTCGTGCCTGACGCCTGGCTCCGGGATGACGCGGGTGTCCCCTCTGGTGAACACTCCCGCAAAGTACTCACTAAGCACATTAGCGATGTCCGCGTCGGAAGTCCGCAGAACGCCGCTTCGGTCCTTTAATGGACCTATCATGCTTCTAATGGGCTTTCTACTATTAACATAACTGAAGAACTCCTTAGGGTTCCCCTTGCAGAGGCTTGCCACCCGTAATTCTTCGTTACGTTTCGCTAGCCTAACCTTCGCCTTCACTTCCCTACACAGGCGGACATACGCTTCAGTGTTCTCATGGGAACGATTGGCCTTCGCCCTCCTATATGCTACTTTCCTATTTCGGATAGCCGAAGCGATGTCACGACTGAACCACTTAGGCTGCGTTGAAGCAGGGGTGACCGGGTTCGAGGGTATGGCAGCAGACTGCAGCACCATAAACTCGTCCCGGAATACACTCCATACTCTCTCAACATCACCGCCGACCTCTAACCCCATCTCACCTACGCTATCCCGGAGGCTAACAAAGTCCGCCCGCCGTAGATCGAGCTTACTGCCTCTCGAGTTACTACGCTTCACCCGAGGGACGCACACACGGAACCTAATCAGACTGTGATCACTCCCGCCCAACGATTCGTCAACGGTGAGGCCAGTGACGAGGTTGCCTTCGGTCGTGAATACAAAGTCTAGAATGCTTTCGCCTCGTGTAGGCTCATTGACCCACTGAGTGAGGAAGTTCTCATCAGCAAAGTCAACTAGCCTCCTCCCTTCAGCATCAGCAGTCCTGTCTTCCACTTTTTGCCGCGACAGTTGAAGTCTCCTAAAACTACACACACCCTATCCCTAGCAGGCTACGGAGGGCTGTATCCTCCTCGAGGAGGAGATGCGGAGGTCTGTACACCAAGATTAACCTATAGTTCGTCCCTCCCACGTTCAGATCGACGCCAAGCAGCTCCCGTTCCGACCGGAACTGGCAGTCAACCGGACTCAACGTGTCCCTGACGTATATTAGTACCCCATCCCCCTCCCCACGGGTGCGGTCTTTGCGAAACATTCTATACCCGGGAATTTCGAACTCCCCAACGTAGTCCCTACGACCAGTATGAATCCAGGACTCGGTGATAACGATATCCTGGTATTCTGATGCTAAGAGCGCCCGTAGCTCGCAAAACTTATTCCTAATCGACCTAGCATTAAAAAGCATTGCACGGAGGGAGCCTTCCCTATTCTGACCGCCCCCTAGCACGACCCGTTTCCCGAACAGCCAGGCTGTCGGGAGTTGAAGAACCCCTCACCAACGAGGGTGCAACTTTCGCAGGAGCCTGAGCCCCCTCCAACGGGAACGAGGGTCACCCACCTGTACCTGGACGCACCCTTCCGTTGAAGGTACGTCCGCCACCGGCTCAACATCATCTCCCCGGTGGGGCCCCGTCATCTCTCCCCGGGCTCGACCTCACCATTCTGTATAGGTGCTGGTCGAGCAGCGCGCCTAGCACACCTTTACCCTTGTTATTGAGGTGGACACCATCCCTCCGGTAAAGGTCCCACCTACCCGAAAATGCGTCGAAGGGGTCAATAAACCTCACGCCCAGCTGGATGCACAAGTCTTGTACCCTCTCGTTGATGCTAATGACCTTACTGAGCGCGTGGTCACTGATATTCATCCGCGGTAAAATACCCATCAACATTCCCCTGTCTGTCTTCAGTTTTAGATCATCCGCAAGAGACATGATCTCGGTGATGATCCCTTCTGTAAGGCCTACCCTACCGCCTTTGAGAAACAGGTCGTTGCCACCAGCGTGGACAACGATTGCAGTCCTCCGACTAGCCACGCGCAGCTTCTCTACCTCCTTCCTTAAGTGCGCCGTTCCCCGTCCAGGTAAGCACCTTACCTTCCTCCCGTCCCGGTTTGCAGAAGCAAAGTACTTCTGGCCCCTGATCTGCGAGTCCCCAATCAAAACGGTGTCTTCCTCCTTCGAGCACAGGAGACTAAAGCGGTTGGAGGTCCTGACAGGGGCAAATGGGGTTGCTCAATGAGCTCCGGGGTGGAGGGCGCAGCCGCGTTAGTGACCGCCGCACCTCCAACAGCCGGTCTGGATGACTCGAGCCGCCGGACCCTCTCCTCTAGCTTCTCGTAAAACCGCATGAGTTCGCAAAAGCGGCACATGCCAGAGTGGTTGATCTTCTCGAAGCAGGCTTCTTTGAAGTTCGTCACCCACTGGTTTACTTCACACCTCGCACATTCAGCTTTCAGTTTCTGCGGTCCAGTCATTGTAACTTTTTTTTTTTTCCGAACTCTGAATACACTGAATAAGATAAAGCGTTCTAGCAATGAAAATTATCAAAAACGTTGTGACCAGTATATAAAAAGGAGGGGGGGGGGGTGAATTTTTCCCGCGCGTAGACGCATCCGCCTCTTTGCAAGTGACGTTCATCCCATCCAAAAGACTACACCTCTCGCTGCTGCCGCAGTGACCAAGGGTCTCCCCAGGGCCGGACAGTCCCAAACGTGTCGCAGCCACCAACTGACAAACACTCGCGACGCAAGCGCGTCACAGATTTCCCCCAGGAGCGACAGCGAGATGCAGCCCCTTACTAAGTCTTACTAGTCACTCACAAGCGGCCAGACTCTTAAAATCCAGTGTTCAAGGGATATCCCACCAGACCCAGAGGCTACGCCCGAGAGTTTACGCTGGCCTGGCAGCCAGCTGGGCAGTAAAGCTCTTTCACCTAAGAGCAGTACAGCCAAGGCACCTCAATGCACCACAAGAACGGTCGCAGGGGGCTGGTCAGGCCATTACGCGTTAGGAATGGGCTTAACGGGGCACTAGCCACAATCCATTCATCGCGCCCCTACACCTAGGACCCCTCCATCCCAGTGTCTCACAACCTACGAGCGTTAAATGGTGTTATTTATAGAGGTTCCAAAGCCTCTCTTCCCACGCATGAGGTAGCAGTAGGGTCCTAATAGTAAAAGAAGAGAAAAAGCCTTAATACTAAAAGAAAAGTTTTTTTTTTTTTTTGCAGTCAGAAGAGAACATCCTTAACTTAAGCTAAAAGGACAGAGTAGGGATGGGATGGGGTCCTAGTAACCCACGGGACAGGATTGTACAACAGACTTCACCCGCCCTCCCGAAAGAGGGAGAACCTAAAGGAACTGGCAGCCAATTTCTCTAGAATCCCACGACTCGGGACCGGAGGGCTGTCACACCCCAAATATAAAGTTTACAACACCCAGAAGGAATGTGCATAACCTTTATACCCCCTGCGAGAGAGAGAGAAGAAGAGAAGAGAGAGAGAGAGAGAGAGAGAGAGAGAGAGAGAGAGAGAGAGAGAGAGAGAGAGAGAGAGCTTTTTTAATTAAGCAATTAGAGTACCTTAGTGTTGACTTGACAATCATAAAGAATGAAATAATCCTCTCCAAAGGAGTTCTTCAGTTGAGTATACCACACACATGTGAGACCCTCGCTTGCTGTTGCGTAAAGTGGATGTAATTTTTGTGATCTTGCTATTAAAATATACAGACCTACTACAGTATTGTAATTATGCTGTCATGCAAATTTCTCTCTGTCTTTGTCTGTCTGTCTGTCTGTCTCTCTCTTCTCCTCTCTCTCTCTCTCAGCTTAAGATACACTCGCTCCCCAAATATATTTTTTCAGAAATAATTCCATTTACTACACATGCAGTAAATATAGAGTCGGCCTCAAAAATAGCCTTTCCTTTTATTGCAAGGTTGAAAAAAAGTGTAAAGCTTTTTTTTGAAGCCGATTTGTCTCATTATTTAGGTTTTTTAATATATATATATATATATATATATATATATATAATATATATATATATATATATATATATACACGTAATGTAATAATGAGGTTATTAACCTCCTTCACAACATCAAGGTCATATGACTGAGGAGACCTGCAACCTTACGTGGGATCCGAATCACGAGTTACTACACAGTCTGGACGTTGAGGACTGTCCCCGTCCAATTATTCTCCAGACCCAATATTGCTTAAATTCGCTGAAAAACGGGAAACGGTATATATAATATATATATATATGTGTGTGTGTGTGTGTGTGACGCCTTCTGAGATAAGCGTAGAAGACTGTAATGAGTCTGAACTGTTTTGATGGGAATATCTTATGTGTACAGTCAAATTAAAAAAAAAAAAAAACAACGAAGAAAATTCTATGAGAAATATAGGCCTACTGTAAATCGGTACCTGGAGACGGTCTTTTCTAAAAAATAGAGTAAAACGAGTTTCCCTTCCTTTCCCTCAATTCCCTATACTTCCATATATTGGGTAAATAATATGTGTAATATATTTGTTTTATATTTTCTTCTGGCACGATTGAAATATGCTTTAGCCTTCACAACAGAAGGCGTGCCCTTTTTTTCTTATAAATAATTAACAAAGATAACGTTTTACCCCTTCTTTAATCAGTTTCAAAATTGAACGTTCTTTCCCCGTTTTAAATAGTAAAGGTTTTACTTTTAAACTTTTGACTTTGCTTGAAATTATCTCCATATTTGATAATAATAATGAGTCTTTTAGGTTGTAATGTCTCTTATCCGTACTGCAGCTAAAATGTTCATTCTTTTACTTATTTGTTATTTTACATTTTTTTGGTGTTATATTTCTTATCAATGAAGGGGAGTGAACCCTTTTAAGACTAGTTTTCCATTAGCTCTCTTTAAATTTTCTTTTGAATTCCACGCTTCAGGTTAATTTATAATATGTATCATTATTATAATAATACAGGGTGTACATAAAGTCAGGATCTATTTTGTGAAGCACTTGGAAATTATATGGAATTCAATCATAAAATGATAAAGTGGTAACATTTATTAAATAATTAAGAGTAGGATTCAACGTGACGCCCATCAGTATCCCTGCACAGCTCAAATCGTCCATTTAGATAATCCTGAACAATTTTGGCATAGTGACAAGGAGCACCATCATGTTGATAGACGACGGTACTAACAATCCTATCCCCAATCAGCTGTCCAGATAAATAAGCCCGTAACTGTAGCTTCAGCAAAGAAGAAAGGACCATAAACCTTAGATTTTGTTAAACCCATCCACACATTAACTTTAGGTGAGTCTCTTTCCCAATTTTGGACGAAATCATTCGGTCTTTCATCTGCCCAAATTCGACAGTTATGGCGATTTACTTTTCCACACGTATGGAAAGTGGCTTCATCACTAAAGAGAATGTTGTCCATTAAATTATCACTCCAGATTTGTTCTACGAGATCAGCACACACAGCACTTCGTCGAGGGAAATCTTCCTCATGTAAATCATGTAAAACCTGCAAATGATAGCTTTTCTTTGCAAATTAACTTTCAGAATTTTGTGCACAGACGACGTCGGGAGGCCGAGTTTGTGTGAGCAGCACGAACGGACGTACGTGGCTCCTCAGTGATAATTCCGCGTACTGCATTCACGGTAAGATCTGACATACACGGTCGTCTGATCTTGCTTCATCATTTACAGATCCCGTTCGTTTAAATTTGTTCACCAATTTTCGTATTGTCTTGTCTATTGGCCCCGCTATGAAATCTCCTTCTAAACTTCTCTTGATGTCATTGTATTTCTTTCCCTCGATTCGCCAAAATACTATTGCCACACGCTCTTCTGTATTCATTCTAAGGGCTTCTGAAAAGAAAAATAGAAAAAAATAATTATTTCACAAAAATAGATCCTGACTTTATGTACACAGAACATATGCCCATGCCTGTCCATATGCCCAGTCAGGGTAGGAACAGCATTATTTTCAAGAAAATAAGTGTCAATATATATATGGAAATGAATGTACATGGACCACACTATTCAAGTGGATTATGATAACACAGAGCTTGTTGCACCAGTGGTAATGAGCCACGTACGGAAACCTCGTTATTACGTTAACCGTCTATGAAATTGGCAACTGTTTGTACCCTGAATACAGAGGGTTGACAAAAGTAAATAGACACATTCGGTTTTCTATAATTATTTATTTAATAATAAAAGTCAATAAATAATAATACATTTATTGAATTAATATATTTAGAATCATGTTGTTTTCTCCTTTTCATTATGTAACGCTGACACACGTTCTGGCATTCCATTGGTGAAACTTTGCCATTTGTTCTTGAGGACAGTCATCGTGGTGTCTATTTACTTTTGTCAGTCCCCTGTGGTGTGTGTGTGTGTGTATATATAATATATATATATATATAATATATTATATATATATATATATATATATATATATATATATTATATATATAATATATATACTAACAGGATTATTCACGTACATTATCTTCGTTACCTTCAAATAACAAATATATCAACATGATCATGCATTAATGTGGTTTCATATTTGACAAATAGTTTAAAGAATTAAGCAGTGATTTAATCAACTGCACACTGTATATTAACATCGTTATTGTATAATATGAATCATGATATTCAGCGAATGAATCAAATGCATAATACTATTTAAATAACAAGTACAGAGTAGCTACTAAGTCCATTTGCAGTGGAATTACAGCAAATCTATATGTCGCCCTCCGTTCTCCGCACATTGTTTGATCCGTGTCTATGGTTCTCTTAAACATTTTCTTCCACGTTGAAGGCTGAATATCATAAAAGCAGTGTCTGATGGCTGTTTTTAGGTCCTCAACATTTGCTACCCGCAGTTGGGAAATCTCCTTCACAATGCCCCAGAGTGAATTATCGCATGTTGTCAAGTCTGGGCTTCGAGGTGGCCATGCCATATCAGATCAGTGTTGATCACACGGCATATCTGAACATGCTGCAAACCTGGTTCGTTCCACAACTGTGTGAGATGGATCTCGAATCAAAATGCATCCTGCAGCAAGATGGTGCACCGGCACATTATGCTCTCGCAGTTCGAGACTATCTCAATCACACGTTCAGTGGACGATGAATTGGACGAGGATCTGATATAGCATAGCCACCTCGAAGCCCAGACTTGACAAATAACATCAGTGTTTTCTGTACTACTAGAGGTGTTGATTTCGAATCCTGGTGGGGGGCATTTTGCAATTTGCAAAATCTGGCGTGTTCATGCGTGATAGTTCATATATACAGTAATCCCCCGATTTACACGGAAGATGCGTTCCTGAACCTTCCGCGTAAAATTAATTCCACGTAAATTGGGGGAACTATAACAATATAACATATAATTCAGTGCGCTAAGTACGGGCCCCCCAAAGTACCGCGCACATCCCAAAAATTAAATCAAATTATCATAAATAAAATACGATAATAATAATAATAATAATAATAATAAATCTGCCAAAAAAATAATATCAATTAAATAAATAAATAAATACATAAAACTCACCTGTAAAAAAAGTAAAAAATTAGAAAAAATGTTAAAAAAAAAAATAACACTCACTATTAGGGTCTCTTGGAGCTGCCTTCTAACCACCAGTGCCTTAGCCACGTCGACACTAGCGAGTAGCTTTTTTTATATTTTTAATTTTTTTTATTTATTTATAAAATAAAATAATATTTTTGGGACCGCGTTAATCCGAAACCGCGCAAATGAGGGCGCGTAAATCAGGGAGTTACTGTATATATATATATATATATATATATATATATATATATATATATATATATATATATATATATATGTGGAAAGTTTAAAAACCCTATATAAAACCGTGTTTAAATATATGTGAAGTTTAAAAGCCACAAAAAAATATAAAAAATTGAAAAGTTAAAAACCGGACAATGTTTCAAACTCCGAAATCGCGGGTTCCTCCATCATCAAGTCCGTTTCTGAAGAAGGTTTTTAAAAGCAGTTAAAGCATTTAAAGTAGTTAAAAGCATCTTTTTCATAAACGGACCTGATGAGCGACTCGCGATTTCAGAGTTTGAAACGTTGTCCGGTTTTTCATTCATTAATTTTTAATCTTTTTTAATTTGTTTTAAACTTCACACACACACACACACACACACACACACACACACACACACACATATATATATATATATATATATATATATATATATATATACCACGCCTCGGTGGTGTATATATATATATATATATATATATATATATATATACACCACGCCTCGGTGGTGTAGTGGTTAGCGTCGCTGACTACCAATCCATCGGCCCGGGATCGAGACCCGGTGACGGCAGCCGGCGCGCAGCAAAACCCAGCTGTTCATCCTTCCACACAATAAAGAAAGTGGTTGGTAGATAAATGGATACCCTGGGTAGCCTAGTGGTTTAGACGCTGGGCTGCTGGTGGGGCGTGGTTCGGATTCCTCGTTAAACTGTAGGTGTAAGGTGGAGTGAAAAACTTGACCTTCGTCAGAATGAACAATTCGGGCGGAAGCTAACCAAAGGTTATCAAAGGTATAATGACGAGCAATACCAGTGTTGGCTACACTCATCTTTATTAAGTCAAATATTTGAAAAATCTTCTATTTTCATCCTCAGTAGCACCTAAATATATTGTAAAATTACTGAGTTTTATTACTTATTTAGGAAATAGAACGTAATTAAAAATAAAACAATAAAACAATAAAACAATACATAATAACATAATAAAATTTACTGAAAACAAAATAGTTTAATAGAAAAATCATCATGAATGAGAGACGGTTTGATTTTATAAAGTAAATTTGGAGAGTTTCCATCACAAAGAAGGTTTCAGCTTAGACTGAGAAATAGCTACAATTTTATGATAAATATTCGATTACTGTTGCCATGGAATATCTCGCTATCTGAACCTGGTGAATCTGGTAAAAAATTTCCTGCATTGATCTTTCTTCATAGGAAGGTCAAGATGGTGGCCCCACTAATATATATATATATATATATATATATATATATATATATATATATAGAGAGAGAGAGAGAGAGAGAGAGAGAGAGAGAAGAGAGAGAGAAGCTAGTGGTTCATCTTGCTTCTGAAGAATTATGCACCAATTTTGATAATAAATAGAACTGACGAAACATGCATAAAATAGTGTATTCGTATTTGGATATTCTTTAAACTATGACAGCACAGAGCATTATTGTTTTTAATAGTGATGAACTACGTACCTCCGTACGTAGTTCATCACTATTAAAAACAATAATGCTCTGTGCTGTCATAGTTTAAAGAATATCCAAATACGAATACACTATTTTATGCATGTTTCGTCAGTTCTATTTATTATCAAAATTGGTGCATAATTCTTCAGAAGCAAGATGAACCACTAGCTTCTCTCTCTCTCTCTCTCTCTCTCTCTCTCTCTCTCTCTCTCTCTCTCTCTCTCTATATATATATATATATATATATATATATATATATATATATATATTAGTGGGGCCACCATCTTGACCTTCCTATGAAGAAAGATCAATGCAGGAAATTTTTTACCAGATTCACCAGGTTCAGATAGCGAGATATTCCATGGCAACAGTAATCGAATATTTATCATAAAATTGTAGCTATTTCTCAGTCTAAGCTCGTACCTTGAAATGGACGTATGGGTGGAATGATGTTCTGTGCATAATATGCAACTTTTTCATTTCATTTCCACTTAAGCTGTGATTACGACTGTTCTGAGCGTTGATTGGTGATATATATATATATATATATATATATATATATATATATATATATATATATATATGATGAATTTCACACTTGAACGCGTGAAATGAATGAATGATGCAAATCCACAAGGAAAAAGATAAAACGATTCCAAGGCCTGAGGAGGTGTATTACTGAATACACGAAAGTCCTTGGAATAATTTTTTCTTTTACCTTGTGGGTTTGCATCATATAATATATATATATATATATATATATATATATATATATATATATATATATATATAATATATATCAAACCCGGGGTTTAAAACCCTAGTTTAAAATATTTCTACATGATGATGATCATTTATTGCCACAGTACGTATTCGACGCTCGAACTCCATTGGAACAAAGAAAGATGATATTGGGAATGGATCCCATAACCTCTTTGATCCCTGGGTTTGTCACGATACACAAGTCCATGGAGGACAGATAGCATTAGCCATTTCGATCAAACGACTTTGAATTTTTATCTATATGTTAAAATACTCGTGTTTCGTGAGAAATTCAGGGATCTGGCAGAACTCTATCAAAGAATTGTATGTATATAAACGTTTTATGAATTTTTTTATCTAATTAAAAAAGGAAATATACTGTAGTCTTAACTTTGACCCCCTTATTTGCTTGGCAATGCTGCTGCGAGCTGCTCGTACCTTGAAATGGGCGTATGGGCGGAATGGTGTTCTATGTAAAGTGATGTTTAATTCTTCATACTTACGCTTAAACTATGAGTGTATCGATGATTAAATAAATAAATAAATATATATGAAGGCTAAAGCATATTTCTCTTTTTAATTAGGATGAAAAGACCATAAAACATTTATATACATATTATTTCCCTTTTATCATGTAGCTTATAAATGGGAGTGAAGAAATGAAGACTGAATAAAGGCGACAATGCTTTCCACTCTTTGTGGAAAAATAATGTTTCCTGGAAGGAATGTGTTCAGTGCCCAATCATAAAAAATTGAAGACGTGGCATAAGTCTATTTCCCAACCAAATACTAATTATCTATTTATTTTGAAATATATATAGTATACTTTATAGTATACTCGTATTTTCCGTAGATTTTATGTTTGACGAACTTATTTCCAAGATTCTACCTTATTTTGGACTCCGTTAATTAAGTTCCGATATCAGAATATAACGATTTTATCATTAGACGTACAATATAATATTGTGTGTAGATATCATATACAAAATGAAGAAAAGTGAAATGAAAGAAGGGAGCTTCTAGAAGAACAGAGGAGGGAAGAAAGATAAAAGGAGAAAAAATAATTGTCTCAAATTAATTAGATGTGGTCTACTGATATATGAAGATAAGGGAGCAAATTATTATTTTAGCGTTGATTATGGAACAACCAATTCTAATCATTACAGAGAGCCATTAACGCAAATATGTAAGATTCAAGAAAAATGAAGCTACCTCAACACGCGTTTATATGTAAGGAAAAGAGGTTTTATGGCCTCCGATGAATAGTCAACCGAGGTAGCGGTGGCGGCAGCGTTAATCAAAGTCAAAACGGAGACCTTTACATACCAAATCTAGCCCCTAACTGACAACACCATGCATTCGAACACCTATGCGCGTAAGTAAAATAGGTATAATTAATCTTATTGACGCCTAAATAAGATATATTGGTATGACATATATATTAACAGCTATTAGGGAGAAGTCAAATACTGTCCATGCCATTAATATAATTCAGTTCATGCGAAGCTTTGTTATTAATCCTTTTTCAAAGTATGTACTTATATAATGGTTGTTCCTCTTAAAACATTTGGCAAGACTTTTCATCCAAAAATTGAAGAAAAAAATCACGCAGTATTTTGACAAATGTCATTCTGACACGATTTTGATTTCAGTGTCAACTTAGGTATGACGGCTCACCAGAAAGGCACATTTTGGAATATTTTATTTTTACAAAGAAAAATATACTTGGTTAAAACGATCAAAATACATACATGGTTAATCAATTTGACCACCAAAAGGTTAATTCAATTATTGCGTTAACTGTGCTTATTTTAAACACTTAAATTGGGTGCCAAATAATTAGGCTGATTCACCCAAGGCTCTTTTGTGTATTCTACACTATGTATGGTGAAGGAGAAAGTTATAGAATGGAAATCAAAATCCACCTAAAGAGAAAAAGATTTGGGTCCTTCTTCATGTAACTGAACAGAGAACAAATATATGAGAATATATAACGTATGCACGTTTATATTCCCGAATTCTGAAATCTCGACTGTAGACAGTTTGCCTATATTAGTCTCTAAAAGAGTGAATCCGTTTTAATGCATACAAATATATATATATATATATATATATATATATATATATATATCCCTGAAAAAGGGTCCGTGCTAAGAAAACCGGTTCTTCAAAAGGAGGAATAAAATGGCCAATTAAAGATGAATCAACATTTTCTTCGACAGTAACCTATGCATCAAAAGTGTCAAAAAGTAGAGCTGTATAAAATAGAATTATGTAAAGAAATAGTCGATAATAATTAATAATTTCTTTGAAAATGCTGATGTCAACTCTGCTTTCTCCGTACACACAACACACACACCACACACACACACACACACAAAAGGTGTTCCAAAATTCGTGCAACCCAAAACAGGAATCTCTTAAGTTCTTAATCAAGTATACTACAATAAGGTGCGGTCTAACAATTCTAATGTACCCTAATTTAAAATAGGTTAGGTGCTATATCACTTAGCCTATTCTATATAAGATATATAAGCTACCCACGTGCCTATGTAGCGCTAATTAGGAATGGGCCTAAGCTTAAAATTAGACAAGACATGGGATACGAGCAGCAGTTAAGTTGTTGGCAAAACAACAATATGTATGCATTGTTGAAGCGTATTTTGCCATAAATTCCTTCAAATAGTGTCAAGCAGAGTTACGCGTAAGCTAGCAAATACAAAAGCACCAAACAAAAACACATCTTCTTGACTAGTAGAGCGATTTCGGGAGACTGGCTCTCTAGATCACAAGAAAAGAAGTAGACACCTGAGTGTGATTACCCAGGATGTATTGGATGATTTACGAGAATGGTTTATACGTTCCCCAAGAAAATCTTTACGGCGGATGTCACAGGAGATTGGACCGAAAAGAGCACTATCCCAAGAACCTGCAGGAAACTTCAATTTTATCCCAGTCGTAACCAAGTATGAGTTGAAGGGGCCACATAAGAAAAAGAGGTTGTCGTACTGACACTGATTTTATCAGTTTGTTCTCTCATCTCGGGACCTTCAACACGCAGCTTTCTTCCCTAATGAACTCTGGTTCCACCTCGGGGGGAAGCAGCCAGAATAGACAATTTGGACCTCAGTAAATCTACAGTGAATCCACATCAGCACCCCTTTAATTCAGAAGAGGAATGTGGTGGGTAGACTCGAGTAGAAAGATAGATGGACCACTCTTCTTCACGGAAACTGTAACTACTGAACGTTACAGAGATATCATTGAAGAGTTCATTGCATTGTTACATGCTGAAGAATGTGATGCATGGTTCCGACAAGAAGGGACACAAGCTCATACAGTCACGGAGGCGTTGGAATTCAGAACCTCGGCGAGATAGTAATAACTTATAAGCAAGGAACTTTGCCCACCCGGTCCCCAAACTTGGTTCTACCGATTATTTTGTATATATATATAATTACATCAAAACATAAACGTATGCCATCAATCGGATCTGGCTGCCTTGAAGCGGAACATACAACAACACCATGCCAGCTATTCTGCATAGTGCTTTAGCGAACGAACATAAGTGTGCGGATATGTGCATACAAGATGATGGTGGTCACTTTCAGCACTTCTAGGGCACTGTGTTCTTTCTCATCATCCTTCGTTCTCACTGTATTATAAAACATTCTGACAGATAAAACCTTTCACATACAAGTTTTATTTTCTAATATATAAGGTTGCGTTAGTTTTGAGACACCATATATATATATATATATATATATATATATATATATATATATTACTTATTATTGCCGGTGACGGCAGGCGGCGCGCAGCAAAACCCAGCTGTTCATCCTTCCACACAATAAAAAAGAAGTGGTTGGTAGATAAATGGGTACCCTGGGTAGCCTAGTGTTAAGACGCTGGCTGCTGGTGGTACGTAGTTCGGATTCCACGTTAAACTGTAGGTCTAAGGTGGAATGACAAACTTGACCTTCGTCAGAATGAATAATTCGGGCGGAAGCAAAACCAAGGTTAACGAAGGTGATATAACATGGCCCAGATGTAATGCGCAAAATAAAGTTGTTGAGTGGGGGCGAGACGAATGATCCAAATATAGTCATTCTGTATTGTATAAGATATATTGGGTCTCCCGATACTGTGAAGAGAGAAAATTCGTGGGGAGCGTGGCTGAAACGCCCATATCCCTTCTGCCTATGTCCCTGTATATACAGTGTATATATAACCTTACCTTACAACCTTACAAAGGTTTCGCGCGATGATTCCTCATTTTGCGAAGGTCAAGCTTATCGCCCCTCCTCTCGAGTTGGCCTGGTGAAGTAGTGAGTTGGTTTCTTGTGCTCTCCACCTCACATAGCCAGGTACGCCCGGCCAGGCTTCTAGTCTTCTTTTGAAGATGTCCACTGCAACTCCCTTCGTGTTTCTTAGGTCTTTGGGCAACTGATTAAACAGTTTTGGTCCTCTCACTACAAACTATTTTCTTTCAGGGTTAAGGATGTTCCCTGTCTCGCCTTCAATTTGGGAATACGACACAGTCTACCGTTTCTACCTTCCACCATTGTTTGGGAGTTATAGCGTTCAGAGTAAGATTAAGGACTAGTTTCTCCATTATTTTCCAAGTGTAAATAATGGTGTATCTCTCTCTTCTCCTTTCCAATGAATATAGGTCTAGTTGGTGTAACCTTTCCCAGTAATTTAGTTCTTTGCACCCATTGATCTTGGCTGTGAAGCTCTCTGGATCCCTTCCAGCTGTCTAATGTCTTCTTTTTTATATGGGGATGTTAGGACCGAGCAATATTCCAATTTGGGTATGATCAGGGATTTCAGTAGAGGAATCATTACATTCCTATCCCTTCGTTTAAAAGTTTTCAATATCTGTCCCGTTATTCTCTTTGCTCTGTTTATTGCTATCTTATTTTGTGTTTCAAATTTCGCATCATCTGTCATTACAACCCCTAAATCTTTTGCTCTGGAATTTCTCTGAATTTCCTGTCCCTTTGAGATATAATATTCCATGGATTTTAGGTCTTCTCTTTTTCCGTACCGTAACAGCTGAAATTTCTCGGTGTTAAACTTCATATTGTTGTCTTCCGTTCACTTGTAGATTCTGTTTATGTCGGTTTGTAGAGATCCTATATCTTCTGGGTTTCTTATTTTTCTACTGATCTCTGTGTCATCGGCAAAGGATGTTACTGTGCTGTCTCTGGTAACGTCCTCATCTATGTCAGTTAGCATGATTATGAAGAGTAGTGAGCTAATACTGTTCCTTGTGGTCCTGAGCTGAGGACCTCTGATTCTGATGAAGATACTCCTTGTACTGTAACGACATGCCGCCGCTCACTAAGGAAATTATATATCCATTTCCCTACTTTTCCTGTTATTCCCATATATTTCACTTTGTGTATTATGATTCCGTGGTCACACTTGTCGAACGCTTTAGCAAAGTCTGTGTATAGTACATCATAGTTTTCATTACTTTCAATGCATCAATAATGTTGTTGTAGTATTCCATTAGTTGTGATAGGCATGATCTGCCTGACCGAAACCAGTGTTGGTTATCATTGAATTTTTTCTGAGTTTCCAAAAAGTCATAGATTTTCTGTCTAACTATTCTTTCAAAAATTTTAGTGAGATAAGATGTAAGCGACACTGGCCTATAGTTTTTGGCCTCGGATCGTTCTCCTCCTTTATATATTGGGACTATGTTCGCGCTCTTCAGGATGCCCGGTATTTCTCCCGTGTCTCGTGGTCGTCTCCATATCCAGTATAGGGGCTCGGCGATTGCATTCTTGCAGTTTTCGATCAGTGTGGCATTCCATTTATCCGGTCCTGCCGCTGAGTGTGTTTATATATATATATATGGACCTTTTCCGTTCTATGGGCAGCATTGAAATGAGAGAAATTAATATTTTTTAAACTTATTTTAACTTTTAATTAATAATCAGTACTTTTTGAATAGGAGAAATTTAATTTATTTAATTTAACAGCTATGAACATAAATAAAAACAAAAAGTATTTGTCATTTCTTCAAAAATTTGGCAATTTATTACATTACATTATCATTGGTCATACCTAACCTAACCTAACCTAACCCAAACCTAACCTAACCTAACTTAACCTAACCTATCCTAACCTTACCTAACCTAACCTAACCTCGTTGGTGCCCATAAAACGGAAAAACTCCATGTATATATATATAATATATATATAATATATATATATTATATATATATATATAAACTTGTATGTATATATATATTAATGATGCAATTGATCTGGTCCGGACCGGATCGCTTTTTTTCAGTCTTTGTAGGTACATACTGTGCATTTTAGCCAAAGTACTGCTTGCTTTAATATGTAATTGTAATACGAATAACGTACGTACGAATAACACGTTTCTGGCACTATTTGTGACTTAACTGTGTGAAATAAGCACATTTCGATTCTGGAGCAGTCCAAAGGTCTAATGTTGCATCTCTAATACATATATACTCTCTTTCTCTCTCTCTCTCTTTTTCTTATATATATATATAACCTCTGTACTGTACTGGCAAGTATATAAATAGTACATGAATATCTAATGAGGAGCATGACATCGAAATGTTCCATCTTGAGTTGTTCATGTGCAGAGAGCGAATGTCCCTCATCAAGAATGAGGAGATCATGCAATGCTGTTTGCACAGAGATATTCGAAGGGCGAGAAACACGACTGAAATTGATCACTCGCCCTTCGATGTAGAATGAATTTAGATTACAAGTAAATATTGCGTGAATTCTCCTCTTGTTCAGTGCAAACAAATTTGTGGAAATCTATTTTATGGCTTACCAGCTTTCCATTTCTATTTCTCATATATATATATATATATATATATCTATATATATATATATAGTATATACACAGCATTACGCCGTTTATAGTGTCCCGTTATAGTATATATATATATATATATATATATATATATATATATATATATATATATATATATATATATATATATATATAGCATTGTACATATTTTAAAGTTGTTGAAAAGGCTTTATTGAACAGCTGAGAATACAATGTATTTAATTTTACGTATTGAAATCATGTCTTAAATCCAATTTAAATACAATAACTATTCAATTCTTGAATATGCTTTATGCAATTTTAATTTCTCCAACTTTAATATTTCGAAAAATTAGAATTTCAGTCCAAACGGGAACCATATATATATATATATATATATATATATGAAAATTATTTCACGAAAGTATCTATCTATCTATCTTTCAAAAGTTGGTGTGTTCGAACTCTGGTAGATGCGATTTTTTCACATATATATATATATATATATATATATATATATATATATATATATATATATATGAAATGGTGCAATAAGCAAGCATTGAGCGTTGCCCTCGCATGCACTGTAGCCGGAGTCCATGAATAAATAAAAGAGCGTTGGGTTTCTTTCGTGTCATCGAATGATCTGGCGAACGGGATTCCATAATGGAGAGCTCTACTGAAGCCTCAACCCGCGTTCTTTATTCACAAAGTAAACACTCTTGATTACCTGCAACGAGGCTGCAAATAAGAAATTATACCTTTGGGTTCCGTACAAAAGCTCTACAATTGCTGTATACACATGGCAGGTGAACAGTGACACGTTTTATAATATATATATATATATATGAGAATATTTACCGTTTGTAGTAAATTTTGAAACTCAATTGCAGGTAATTTTTTATTTTTTTATTTATTTTATTTTATTTATTATTTTTTTTAGAAATATTTATTTTCCGCAAAATGTTTGAGGCAGGTATCCAAGTGTAAAGTTATCATACCGCCTCCATATCTTTCATACGAGTTTCATTAATAATAATAATAATAGGGTTACGCCATGGCCACGCAGTGTCGTAACCCCGCTTCCCGTCGATCAACGAAGTTACGCAACTTCGAGTCTGGAGATTCGATGAATGGGGGCACCGTCCTCCGTTCCAGATTATGTAACGACTCGTGGTTTCGGATCCCACGTAAAGTTGTAGGTCCCCTCTGTCATATGACATTAGGTGCTGCGAAGGAGGTTAAAGAATCCCATCATTACACTTCTTTAATATATATATATATATAATTTAATTTCGATGCATATACCTTTTAACCTTTCAGATGTTCCGTGCGATGATTCCTCATTTCGTAGAGGTCGGGCTTGTTGGCCCTCCTCTTGAGTTGGCCTGGTGAAGTAAAGAGTTGGTTTCTCACACCCTCCACTTCACATCGCCAGGTACGCCCGGCTCATCTGGAATTGTTCTGAACCAGGCGTCTAGCCTTCTTTTGAAGGTATCCACCACTACACCACTCGTGTTCCTTAGTCCCTTGGGCAGCTGGCGGAATAGTCTTGGTCTTCTCACAACAAAACTATTTTTCTTCAGGCTTGAGGATGTTCCCTGTCCACCCTTTAATTTCGGAACACGACACATTCTTCTTTTTCTACTTTCCACTGCTGTCTGAGTGGTTATAGGGTTCAAAGTAAGATTAGGGACTAATTCCTCCATTATTTTCCAAATGTAAATAATGGTGTACCTCTCTCTCTTCTTCTTTCTAGCGAACATAAATTTAATTCACGTAACTTTTCTTAGTAATTTAGTTCTTTGCATTCATTGATCCTTTCTGCGAAGTTTCTCTGAATCCCTTATAGTTGACTAATGTCTTTTTTTTTATATGCGGATGTTAAGACAGAGTAATATTCCAACTTGGTTGTGATCAGTGTTTTTAACAGAGGAATCATTATATTCCTATCCATTCTTTTGAAGATTCTCAGTTTCTGTTCAGTTATTCATTTTGCTTTGTTTTACTCTTATATTCGTGTTTCAAATTTTGCGTCATCAGTCATTACAACTAAATCTTTGCTTTAGAGTCTCTCTGAATTTCCTGTCCATTTGGGGTATAGTATTCCATGGATTTTAGGTCCTCCACTCTTTCGTGCCTTAATAGTTAAAAATTTTCAGTGTTAAATTTCATATTATTGCCTTCAGACCAATTGTAGATTCTGTCCATGTCTGTCTGTAGAGATCCTATATCCTCTGGCTTGTTATTTTTCTACTAATTTTTGTGTCATCGGCATAGGATGTTACTGTGCTGTTACTGGTAACTTCCTCATCTACAGTATATTAGTTAGTATGATTATGAAGAGTAATGAAACTAATACTGTTCCTTGTGGTACCGAGCTAAGGACCTCTGACTCTGATGAAGATATTCCTTGAACTGTAACGACTTGCTAGCGCTCACTAAGGAAATTATGTACCCATTTTCCTACTTTTTCTCTTAGTCCCATGTATTTCAGTTGATGTGCTATGGTTCCATGGTTACACTTGTTAAACGCCCAGGCAAAATCTGTGTATATGACATCATAGTTTTCATTGTTTTCGAGTGCATCATTAATGTTGTTATAGTCAGGGCCAGATTAAGGCTGTGAGGAGCCTAATGCTAATAAGAGGGAAGGGCCTATGTATGTACTATATATTTTATATAATTTATAAAATCGTCAAACAAATACAAATGTACGAGGGCCACTCAATATATTTTGTCCCACCTTTTTTTTCTTTCCAAGTTTCCATGTAAGTTCTAGAAATTTTGTACACAAGTAGTTACATACTTTTTTACAAGTTTTTATTTTTCCACATAGTCTCCATCTTTTCTACGGCTTTCCTCCACCTCGAAACAAGGGCCTTTTTTCCTTGCTGGTAAAAGTCTGCTGGGTTCCGCTGGAGCCACCTCTTAACCTCCTTAACAACCTCATCGTCACTCTGAAACTTTCTTCCATGAATAGCATCATTCATTGGTCCAAACAAATGGAAGTCTGAAGGTGCCAGATCCGGGCTGTATGGAGGGTGGGGTAACACAGTCAAGCGCATTTTTGTGATGGCCTCTCTTGTTTGCAAACTGTTGTGTGGTGTTGCGTTATCGTGCAAAAGAAGGAGGTCTTCCAGTTTTCTCTCCGGTCCAACTCGCTTTATACGTCTCTGGAGTCTCTGTAGGGTAGCAGTATATGCTTCTGACTTGATTGTTTGTCCTTTCTTCATAATGTCCACCAGAATTACCCCTTTCATGTCCCAGAAGATGGTGGCCATAACCTTTCCTGCAGAGGGAGCCATTTTGTACTTTTCTTGCGTGGGGAGTCTGCGTGATGCCACTCCATGGATTGGCGTTTTGTTTCAGGTTCAAAGTGGTGTACCCAAGTCTCATTCCCACTCACAATTCGTGAAAGGAAGTCATCCCCTTCTGTCTCCGTATCGGACTAACGACTCAGAAGCAATTTCTTTTCTTTGGGCTTTGTAATCTTCAGTCAGTTGGCGAGAAACAAACCGTGAACACACTTTTGAGTATCCCAGTTGCTGAATTATCGTATTCACACTTCCTTCACTAATTCTTAGCTCCAGTGATAGCTTCTTGTACATATATGACACGCCGATTTGATCGAATGATGCTGTTAGCACGTTGCACAGTGTGAGATGTGACAGCCGATGCCGGCCGACAGCTCCGTGGCTCATCATCGAGGCTGGCTCTCCCTCTCTCCGATGATCTCACTTTTAGACCAGCGTCCAACTGTGCTTCGATTAACAACAGCATCTCCGTAAACGTTTTGTAGACGTTTGTGAATATTTCCAACTGTTTCCTTCTCTGCAGTTAAGAACTCGATAACAGCTCTCTGTTTATGACGCACATCACTGTCAAACGCCATTTTCGAAACTGCGTTAACCATCGGTTTATACAAGGGCGTTTAAAAGCGGTTTTATACAAAGAGGGGAGGTTCAAATTGGAAAACTCCTGTTATGTGAAGCGCAGAAAGTTGAAACTTACGACCCAAAAGACATTTCAGCCCTATGGCTTATTATTTAGCTAAGAAAAAAGGGTGGGGCAAAATACATTGAGTGCCCCTAGTATATTCATTCAAATTTAACAACTAACAAAAATGAAAGTTATGTACATTAAAACCCCCCAGCAAAAACAGCATATTATTCAAATAGAGAATGATTTCTTCCTTCCAGGTTTAAACTGTGATATCAAACAAAACATCCCCCTTTCTTCGACATGCTGAATGACCATTGCACTAGGCCCACATTCCCAACGTCTGAAAAACAATTTCGGAAACAGATTGACCCTTTGAAGCCAATCATACAAAAATGGATGAAAATCAGACATACATATCGACAATAATACACCACCAATATAATGATATATAAAAAACTTAACTAAAACTAAAATCTTTTATTTTCCATCTCTGAAGATATAATTATGCAGTTACATATGATATTACTTAACCAACCTTGTGATAAAGATTTAGGGTTTATGATATAAAAATTAGGGCCTAAAAAATATGAGGGCCTAGGGCTACAACTTTATTAGCTTAATTGTTAATCCGGCCCTGGTTAGTCTTCCATTAGTTGTGGTAGGCATGCTCTTCCTGACCGGAATCCATGTGGTTATCATTTAATTTTTCCAAATTTCCAAAAAGTCATAAATTTTTCCTCTAACTATTCTTTCAAGTAGTTTTGGTGAAATGAGATGGAAGCGACACTGGCCTACAGTTTTTAGCTTCAGATCGATTTTCTTATATATTGGAACTATGTTCGCTCTGTTCAGTATGCTCGGTATTTCTCCTGTGTCTAGTGATCTTCTTCATATCCAACATAGGGGCTTAGCAATTTCATTCTTGCAGCTTTGATTAATGTGGCACTCCATTTATCCGGGCCTGATCCCGAGTGTGATTGCAGTTTCCCTATACCTTGTGTGATATCTCTTGTAAAGTCAAAGTCCGTTATACTTTCTCCTTGTAATCCTTCTTCAAATTTCTATCGCATATTAGTTTATCAGTTTTGCGGATATTGAACGATGATTCATACTGAGCTCTTAATAGTTCAGATGCTTCTTTTACATTCTCAGGTAAACATTGTTTTCATTCTTCAAAAGTTCTATAGTCGCGTGATTTTTCGACTTCCTTTTTGCAAAATTATAGATCTACTTTGAGTTAACCTTTATCGCTTCTCTAGCGTCATTTTCTTTCTCTGTATGGTTCTCAATTAGACCCTGTATGATGCAATCTATACTTTCCAGTTTACCTTTTAATATTTTTCTGATGTTGTTGGTGGTGCATGTTTCGATGTGATCCTCGAGAATTTTCCCTTCTTTATCTGTTTTGATATACTATATGTTGTTCCGATATCGTATCATATTTTCCTGCATTTATTTTGTACGGCTCTCGGATCCCGTTTGTCAACTGTCTTTTTATTTGCTGAATTGTGCTAGCTACGTCTAAAAAATTGGCAACCCTGTTTGCTGATGGTTTGGGCTACTCAAATGTCGTGTTCCTTTGAGGGTGGTAGTAACGGTATTTTTCCCGTACTTACATCTCCCGTATCTTGTATAAGTTTTGCGGATAATAAGGTGGTGGAACTCGCCGTTTTATTCAAATTTACAATATCCACTTTTATAATGGAAGTTACATAAAGTGGGATGTGCACTGATGCATGCCCATCCTGTACCTGCAATGCTCTTTTGCATAATATTTGCAAACGATAATTTTTACGTTTTTAGTTTTTATCGTCTTTTTATCATTATCTTCGTTTGGTAATTTCACTACATCACAGATTGTAAGTGTTCTTTTCTTTCTTCTTCAATAGTGTCTCTCTTTCGTGTTATCCTTTCATTTGTTTCTCTCTCATCCACACCGTTTTCCTTCGGGACATTCTGGTCATCTTTTCCTCCCATTATTCTCTCTTTCTATCGCATTCATATTTGTATTTTCTATTTTTTTTAAATATCGCAAACGAGTTTACAATCTTCGTACATGAGTCACACAAAAATTAGATGCACGTAATTTGTTTCGCTTTCGATACAAGGGATATTTTCCTATCGTCCCAATATCATACTTGATTGCCTCTTTTTTAGTTGTTGCTAGATTGCATAAGTTGCAAATTAGGTGAGAATTTGGGCCCATGACTATGCTATTTATTACCGTAATCGCTCACTACACACACACACACACACGCACACACACACACAAATTTTTTTTCCTTTCTTTTCGTTTGGGGAGAAGTCAGTCACGAGGGTTTGGTTTTATAACCTTTTTCCTGCCTTGTTCCAAATTCGTTTTTCTGCATCCACCCGAAGAGGATGCCAGTAGGCATCGAAACTGTTGTGGAAATAAACTCTGTCTATTAGAGTGGGTTTTTATTATCATATTTTGACCTTCACGTAGAAAAGTGAATTTTTTTGAATTTCTCTTTATAATTTATATTCACGGATTTACTCATAATTTATACACTTTCGGGTGCAAATAAAATAAACCGCCAAATATATACAGGGTGCGTCAAAAGTCTCCATACATAGGCAAAAATGGTCACTTTATTATGCAATCACTTGTAAGTCACAAAATATGCTCTATGTGGGCACCATTACACTGAATGCACATACGGATGCGTTCCTCCCAGTCATCTCAGCACATCACCTGCACAAAAATAAAAAAAAAATAATCATTTATTTATCATGACCATTTTGCCTATGTATGGAGACTTTGACTCACCCTGTATATATGTATACTGTATAGCGCCGAATTAACTATTAGTTAGGCTAATAAAGCTGTAGCCTTAGGCCCTCATATTTTTTGGGCCCTCGAGTTTAGGTCCTAATTTTGATATCATAAACCCTAAATCTTTGTCACAATGTTGGTTAAGTAATGTCATATATAACTGCATAATTATATCTTCAGAGGTGGAAAATAAGAGTTTCTAGTTTAGTTAAGAGGTTTATTATATGTCATTATATTTGGTGGTGTATTATCGTCGATATGTATGTATGATTTTCATCCATTTTTGTATGATTGGCTTCAAAGGGTTAATCTGTTTCCGAAATTGTTTTTCAGACGTTGAGAATGGTGTAATGGTCATTCAGCATGTCGAAGAAAGGGAGAGTTTTGTTTGATATCACAGTTTAAAACCTGGAAGGAAGAAATCATTCTCTATTTGAATTGTATGCTGTTTTGCTGGGGTTTTTTTAA
>JAJOZX010000632.1:982500-1035000 GCA_023014485.1 Bathynomus jamesi
GGATGCGAGAAAATGTGCGGATGCGGATGCGGATGTGACCTACATCACTAATATATATATATATATATATATATATATAGACTGTATGTATATACAGTATATTAATGTTATAATGTTTCAGACCAACAAAGACCCTAGGATCCACTCATGGCTGGTCTACCTAACTGTGTTCGTAATTGTGTATTGTGCATGTCCTCCGTGGTGGCGGAGGGGACCAACAATTTTACGTGGGTTCCGAACCACAAAGAACATAAGAACATATGAAATTTTTATAATGGTCACACTAGGGGCCACTTCGGCCCATCGAGGTGGCTCCACTATATAAAAACTGCCTGTACATTGGCAACAGCCAATTTTTACAAAACTTAATAATTATCAATTTAAAACTAATTAATTATCAATTTAAAACTAAAGATAGAATCTCTGGATCCAGAGGATCAAGTCATAATATACTACACTCCACAAATATGTTACACTCTATATCTATTTATAACCGACATGCAAATATATCAGATCCAAAGAATCCAGTCAATTTCATTACGGTATCCATCAATACCAGTACCTTACCAACCAAAAATAAGTCACGGTCCATATCAATTGCGGATCAAGTCACAATTTACAACCATATACATTACAATATATATACTTAAGAGGAAAAGTGTAGGTGTGGCTGTAAAGACTGTACAGTAATGTAGAAATGTGTGTGCACCCATTATGGGCCTCCCATTTAAAGGTGTTGTGGGGCAAGTGAAGATCATGAGTTTTTCAATACCTCATAGTACTATGGGGGGCACCGCTCGGCAGAGGAATCTCTTTAAATGGGGTGTGTAAGGACAGAGAGTATCCCCTAACCCAAGATGCTGCCTCCCTATATCCCACAACACTTGTAAAACTATGTTTTCTTCAATTTGTTCTACATCTTGGCTTAAATAATTTCATACTATGACCTCTAGTCTGGTTATTGTGATCTTTAACGAAAAGAGAATCAAAATCTATCTTGTCCAACCCTTAATTTGGCTACCTTAAACTATACCCAATCTATCAACATATGCGTCTAATCGATTTTTAAACATGTTTATAGACGTTTATAGACGTGCTACTATATATATACACACACTGTATATATATTAACTACTTATTTGAGTCGTACGGGCTACGTCGTAGTGAATGTCGTAACACTGCTTCCCGTTGATCAGCGAAGTTAAGCGACATTTGGTCTGGGTAGTAGTTGGACGGGAGACCGTCCTCCGTATCCTGATTGTGTAGCGACCCGTGGTTCGGATCCCACGTAAAGCTGTAGGTCCCCTCCGTCATATGACATTAGATGTTGCGAAGGAGGTTAAACAGACCCAATCATCATTTGAGTCTTACTCATTGTCTTTGAACGACGGTTCAAGATCCATCCGTAGTCGACCCCTCTGCAGATTCCTGCCTCACTTGCTGGCTTTGGTGGAGAAGAGAGTTGGTTTCCACTCTCCTTCTGCTCACGTAGCCTGCTACGCATAGCTGGTCAGGTTCTTTGCACAAGAACCTCTTCAGTTGGTTCTTGAAATTATTCAGGCTGGTGTGCTGGATGTTCCTCGGTTCTTTTAGCGGCACGTTGAAGAGTTTTTGGGTCACGTCTTCTTTCCAGGGAGTAGACTCTCAGGATTTGTAGTCGAGACGAGTAGTTAGTCTTCATATTTGGTTTCCTTTGTCTTAGATGCAAAAGTCCTTTGGCCTCTATGTTTGAAATGTCTCATTTTCTGTATGGGTTTGTGAGTAGGCCTACTGAGTAATAATCAATTATGGGCAGAACTAAACTAAACCGATTTCAAATTTTAGCCGATGCCGATACCGATTCTTTGCTTATATGTAAAAAAATCAATTCCCCTCAGAAATTTTACTAATCTAATGTGAAAACTTTCAATATTTACATTTCAAATTTGAAATTTGTTTAAATGCTTTTCCTTAGTTCACTCCCAATATACAGCACCAGAATTTGTTATTCATATACAGTAGCTAAAATAATGTGAAAAAGGTTTATTACTCAGTAAAATTATAAAATAATTGTATTTTAGTTTCATAAATGAATACCAATATTTAAAGTAATTGGTTTTTCCTTATCTTGAAGGTACTTTCTTCTTCAACAACATAAACAAGAACAAGATTTTTCATTAAAAATTTCAAGCCCTGGTGATTAATTTGAATAAAAAAAGGGATGGATATACAATCTGGGTTTATAAAATTATTAAAAATACTTAAAAATATGTATATCTATAAGTAAAATTAAAACAAAAATTTAGACTTCAAAAGTTTATTTACAAAAATTGATAAATAAAAATTATTTTACAAGGGAAAACTTTTAAAAATAGAGTAAAAAAAGCTTACATTACTATATATAAATTAACAATAGAATATCAGACATTTACAATTTTACACAAAAAAAAAAAACTTCCCACAGAATATTTTATGTTAGGAGACTGTTTATAATAGATCGCAATCGAAGCACTATACATTCTTCATACCTCGTAATGTATTGTAGTACAGAGGCTTGACAAAAGAAAATAGACACCACGATGATTGCCCTCAAGAACAAATGGCAAAGTTCATCAATGGAATGCCAGAACGTGTGTGTCAGCTTTTACATAATGCAAAGAAGAAAGCGACACCGTTCTAAATATATCATGCAATAAATTTATTATTATTTATTGACTTTTATTATTAAATAAATAATTATAGAAAAACCGAATGTGTCTATTTACTTTTGTCAACCCTGTGTCCATACCAGCGATGTAGTCGACACCATCATGGCCGAGACCGAAATCGAGACCCAGCCTTAAGCACCCGAGACCGAGACCGAGACCATATGCAATTTTTGCATGTATTCAATATTGCGTAATGCCTAATTCATAAGCTCTGTATTTTTTATTATTTAGGAATAATTATTCTAAAGAGGTTATTAAGTGACAATTGCAAAATTTACTCGTACTTTATTCACAAATTCATAGTTTGTGGCGTTTTTCAGCAGCTAACTGCCTGCTTAAAACAAGATAAGTGTTCGTTGTACTTGAGGAACATCACAATGATATTAGCGGAGACCGTGACATGACAATTGGGCGCAGGACAAATGAGCGCCGACAAATGAGCGCCGACAGTTGAGCGCCAAGACAAAAGAGCAAAGCAAATAAAAACTGGATAAAAAAAAAAATAAGCTTGAACAAATATTTATTAAGGATGTTAAAAAAACAATATTTATTAAGGATGTTAAAAATAATGTAGTTAGGTTAGGTTAGGTTAGGTTATTGTCTTGCGCTCTATTGTCTTGCGCTCATTTGTCCTGCGCTTATTTGTCTTGGCGCTCAATTGTCGGCGCTCATTTGTCGGCGCTCATTTGTCCTGCGCTCATAAGTCGGGGGTAGCAGCAGTCGAGACTACCATAGCCGAGACCGAGACTGAGACCGAAACCTAAGCACCCGAGACCGAGACCAAGACCAGGAAAAAAGGTCTCGAGACTGGTCTCGAGGCCTACATCACTGGTACATAGTATATTTCATTATTCTTTCTTACGCCGCAGGCACTTCAAACCTTTGTCGTTCGGAGTCAGGGATATATACAGTTACATCAGTAACACTTTTAATTACCAAGTACGTTCACACACGCTTACAATTACGTTTAAACGCTAAATAAACATAAGCACCAAAACATGTATATTTACAATTATATTTTATGATGAAACAAGAAGAAACATAGTTTTATGGAACGCATTTTCAAACGCAAATATAATTTATTCTTTTAACAAAACATGTTTAGAAATGTGTTTAAAGCTTTTCTGTTAAATATCAATGGGGTGCTGGTTAAGTATGCGGTCTACCTACGATTGGTTAGGTTTAATTATGATATTTTCGTTAAAACTAACGAAAATATCATGACTAAACCTAACCAATCGTCAAGGGCGATTGACAATAGGATGTAAACAAACAATTAGTAAACAAGATAGGAAGCTATAATTAAAAGGTAGACCGCCGAATCGTAGGTAGACCGCATACTTAACCAGCACCTATCAATGGTATCACTACAAAAAAGGTCACTCTAATTCTTTTCTATTATAAATTAATATAAAGGGAATAGAAAGACGTTCGTGAACTTAGCCCCTTTTACTCTTCATTATTCAATTGTAAAAGTGAATTAGAAAAGCAATACCACAACAATAAAGGAATTTTAAAAACATTAAAAAGACTTGACGAATGAAGTTATAAGTCCTTTCTGCAAAGAATTTAACATTAGTTATTTGCATTTATGATTTCGTTTTACGAGCATTTATTATTATAATTTCCTTTTTTAAAAAACCGTTCTATTACCTTTAGAGGAGGAAGTTAAAAATATCATGTGATACTCATGTTTTCAATTCAATGATATTTCACTCATATACATGCTTCCAACGCATACACACACACACACACACACACACACACACACACACATATATATATATATATATATATATATATATATAAACGTACATACTCATAGGTCGCGTTTGAGTTAAATCTTAGATTTAGCAAGGTGAAGCAGGATTCAGCAAGCTGAATTGTGTGCTGCAGCAACATGCAGCTTAAACACCACTCATCGAAGCAAAAGTTTATTTAGACCTATACATATAGGGTCTTAGTCATATTTTTCTACTAAGCTACCCTTATGCCAAGCTTTTATAATGCTTTTATAAAACTTGACTAATTTAAAGCGGCAAAAACCGCATAAAATGCCGTTCTATATACAAAGCAAACGGAAATTTTTTTTGTTTGCAGTGATATAATATTCCGAAACTTCTCAAGCACTTCTTCCTCAGAATTTCTTTTCTTTTTTAAGTTTCCTCTTTAATTCGTGTTGTCACATAGTTGTCCAAAACAACTGGAACCACCTCTGGTCCTTTCCGACGTAACAGATGTTTCAAACGTTCGTAAACGTTCCCTTCATTAGACGTTGTTCAGCTTTCCTTCTGTAAAATGGTAAAAGTGTGTTTTTACCTCTTACACGAAGTTTTGGGATATCATCATCAATACAATTCTAAACTTAATTTATCGTAAGCGTTTTCACGTACCTTTAATATTAAAAAACGGTTTTACAGTCGGTGTTTATGAAAGAATGTACGCACTATGTATATAAATACAGTTGCGGAAAGAAGTTCGCCAAAATGTAAAATGAAGAAAAACTACTAATTAATAATGTTTGAGGCTTTGTAAAATCTAAAATTTTTAACGAAATTCTCTCTACGACTGGATAATGAGATACGTAGATAGAAATACAATGTGCGATGGAGATCGCAAGAGAGCAACTCGCTCCTCCACCTGGCGAGGCGAAGAGGTGTTAAGAATATAAGAATATAACCGCTTCAGCTACTCTCTACTGTATTTAATATCGACCTACTATATATGTACCATTAAAGTATTTTATATTTTCCAGAGTATGTTTATTCCATTTTTCTGTGTGGATCTAACGCGCACACAGCGGACACTTTTTAGAGTGCATGATTGTTCATTAAAACACACACACACACACACACACTCTCTCTCTCTCTCTCTCACACACACACACACACACACACACACATATTACCACTTTTTAGCCTGTAAACTACTGTATATATGCTATACAGAGGGTTAACAAAAGTAAATACACCCTTTTTTCCCCATATATTAGCCTAATAGTTTTGGATTTGATAGTAAAAAGTCAATAAATAATAATAGATTTATTGAATGAATATAATTAGAATCGTGTTGCTTTCCCCTTCCATTATGTGAAGCTGACACACACGTTATGGCATTCCATTGATGAGTTTTGCCATTTGTTCTTGAAGACAATATAGTGGTGTCTATTTACTTTTGTCACCTCTCTGTACAATAAATTATATTACAAAATATTATTACACTCGTGAAAATAACTTCTTTCAGTAATAATTTAATTTACTACAGAACAGACATGCATATACAATCGTAATTCATGCATGGTCCATTATAATCTCATTAATGAAGGCCATCATGCGGCGTCATACATTAATTCGCATGAAAGGGTTTCAGAACAAATATATATACTGTACTACTCTTCAAATTGCCAATATGAAATAACCATCTCAGAAAGTTCCTAACGATGTACGTCATATAGGGTAATAAAGAAGTGGAACAGATGAGCATGCAGTATAGACCATACAGGGATAATTCAACTTTTTAGCTAACCTCGAAAATAAATTTGGCCCTTAAGTCGCAGACACACAATATTCAAGTATCAAATGGGATCAGCATAAACCAACTATCATCAAACAGTCTATACTTATTTAGAAATGTCAACAACTTGCGCCCACCCCTACCTCTATGACGAATATTTTCATTAATGACTTCTGAATATTTGAAAGTAATTATAATTATATTAAATTACATATAAGGGCATATATATATATATATATATATATATATATATATATATATATATATATATTGTATATGCGTAGTTAACACATTGTTTTGACTGCCGATTTTTGTTTATATATACTTTTATAAAATTTTGAAACTGGGTTTGGGACTATATATATATATATATATATATATATATATATATATATATCGTATACAGTATATATATATATATATATATATATATATATATATATATATATATATATATATATATATATATATATATATAAATGGTGAGCACGTTTTTGCTTCATAGTGTTTGTTTAGCCTTGACATTTCGATTGTCAGTAAACTTCTCCATTGTGTAATAAACATACACAAATAAATATCAGATTAATATAAGTTACTATAATGATAAAGAAATTAAGCTTTGGTTTAAAGAAGAAAGTTTAAAGGTAGGGCCTATATAAAAATAATGTTTTACATAAGCAATACATCGAAGCATATCTCAGGAATTTTTAATTGCTCATATTTTGAGGGGGTTTTTTAATCCAGTTTGTGCCGAGCAAACTCTATAGGCGGTATGAAGTCATTTGTAACTATAGAACATGCGCATTTCTGTTGCCTCTGGAAGGAAACACAAACTTGCGGTGCATCTTGCTTCTTTCTGATGAATCATGCGCCTGGCCCCATAAACAACCAGGAGTGTTCTGCAATGGAAACTTAGTGACAAGCGCGCGTAAAAGGGTTATGGATAATGGTTGATTATGGATTATTCAAATATGATAAGTTAAAGCATTGTTGCTTTTTTATAGTGGTGAACCACGTATACAAGAGGCTTGTTAGTACGTCGACCTTCTATGTACTTCGCAATGTTGCTGCGAGCTGCAGAGCGGTGATTTGCATAACTGAGACTTAAACTGCAAAAAATCCGTGTTCTGAGCTGGTAATTATACTGTATAAAATGGGATGATAGAGTTTGTGTAAATGTGCAGTGAAAAGATGACCCTCATTTTAAAATTTAATGGTGAAATCTTTATCTAAGAATGCTTATTGGTAGTTTGTATGGGGACATCCTAATAGACCCTCCCATCCTTTCGTACATCTTGGCTCGTTATCTTCCTTTTGTCGAAATGTATCTCTGTTATAGGCCAATTTTGAAAGATGAATAAATGATGATTGGAGCAGATTCACCCAAAAGGAGGAGCAAATATCTACTATAACCAATCGGAAAAAAGGTTCTTAAACGAAGGGCGGAGCGAAAGCGCATCCTCTTGTCTGTTTGGTGAATCTGCCCCTTTTGCTGCGGCCGTAGACGAGTCACCCGCGTCGCCCGCGCTCGTCTCCGAAGGCCATCTCACGATCAATACGAAACGTCGACGACGAAGCACAACAGCGAACATCGGCCGAGAAACGAGCATTCAATCCTTTCTCGCTCTCTTTCTCTCCATATATATATATATATATAATAAAGGGTTGACAGAAGTATGATAAATAGATTCCACGATGATTGTCGTCAAGAACAAAATAATGGCAAAGCTCATCAATGGAATACCGGAGCGTGTGTCAGCTTTACATAATCGAAAGTGCCCCAAAGAGGACAGCAACACACTTCTAAATATATTCATTCAATAAATCTGTTATTATTTATCGACTTTTATTATCAAATAAAAACTATGGAAAAATTGAATGGGTCTTTTTACTTTTGTCAACCCTCTGTGTATATATATATGTATATATATGGAATAACACACATGAGCGCGCGCGCCTTTTATATGAAACAAAAATGCCCCCATTAGGATTCGAACCCGAGACCTAGAGAGTAGGAGTCGCGATTGCTACCATCAACTACGGCGAGATGGAAGATTATACAACCTGTCGTATATTTAAACGACGAAGAGACACTTAAAGCTTTCTCGTCCGGAGGTGTTTTACGATGTTAACCCTCCCGCATTATTTGGGGTCCCATAAATGGAATAGCAGCATGAAGTCCCGTGTTCGAATTCTGGTGGAGGCATTTTTGTTTCATATATAGCCTATATATCGATCGCGTTGCCACATTTTAAAACATAACAAGACTAAGTCAAAACTTGTTATATGAAGTTCTACTGAAATCTAACAACGTTCTTGTTTCCATAACGTTTGATCCGACATGAAAATGAATTTTCCTACAGAAATTGTAGAAGAAAACATCTTTGACCGAATCTTTTCTTTATACATATAGACCTATAGTAGGGGGTCCTATAGGTAAGATAAACAATTTTCAAACAATCAGAATATTGTTAAAAATATGAATCTTTCGTCTTGATGAAGTAAAATTTGTTGGATTTGTGGAAAAATGATGAAGTTAAACTTAACGTGAATTAAAAATTAAAAAAATTAAACATGAATTTAACATTACCTTGAAGATTTTCTTTATAAAAGATAATATTTATTTGGTATTGATTTTCTTAGTTATTATATTAATATATAATGTTTTCTTTTTTCTTTATTATTAATAAGACTGGATACACATTCAGGAATGTCAATTGAATGATGAAAAGGCGATGTGTTACGCTTCATTCTTTGATGTAATGTCGAGCATCAGCTTTAAAGAGGAGTACATAAAATTTAGAAGTTTCCTCAAATGGATTCAACTGAGATGCATTTTTAACCCTTTCCAACGGTCAGAGAGTGTCCTCAAGCTACGTATAAATGTCTGGCGTTATCTAGCATGAAAAATAATAAAGAGGCATCGTGGTAGTTAAAGGATTAAAGAAGAGGTTTTTGTTTCAAATGTTCTAATACGAGTCTCTCTCTCTCTCTCTCTCTCTCTCTCTCTCTCTCTCTCTCTCTCTCTCTCTCTCTCTCTCTTCCTTAGCGTCATTTCTGGTACTTCATACAAAATCTCTCATTTATCACGTCTCCTTCACATCCATGTCCTAAAGAATTTGTTTTTAAGCTGACCGCGTCTTTCCCTTCATCATTTGACCACGACGTTTGTTTCTTTATGATTCCACACGTTATTTTTAATATTATATTTGTAATCTTTTTTACTTCCTCCTTATACAGTACTCCTCTCATTTTTGTACATTTATACTGACTTGTTTATTCTCCGATGTGCCTATAAATGCGTCTCCTGCAGCTGCATGAACATTTTATCATGCACCAACTTCCGTCTTCCTTTTTAGCCTTTCAGTTTTACGTCTGTCTAATACGTCTTTTGTTTTTGTATATGTTTATTCTAATTAACATACGTCTATGTGGTTCGAGTCCATTGAAGATGTTGGAACACCTTTTACATCATTTATCACTCTCGAGCGAGAACCAGATCTACCTTTAACTTATATCTACGATATATTCGCTCCTTACGTAATTCTGTATTATCTGTACCAGGATAAACAGATAGGTAGTCAGGTCAAATAGAATTAAATAAATGCTGTTTTAATATATCACTTTCCTCATACTATCTCATATGCATGAAAACAAATTTTTCCTAAACTACCACCGATATACTCGTACTCGTCAATTGCCTTGGACGAGAACTTTACAATAAGGAAGAGGAGGCGGAGGGGAAGTGGTTTTTGGAAGGAAGAAAAACTTATACCCTGAAATATAAGGAAAACTTTTTTACCATATACTGTATGTTGTAATTCACAGACACACACACACACACACACACACACACACACACACACACATATATATATATATATATATATCCTGCATTAATATGCTTTTGAAACTAAAGTAGGGTATGATTAAAGAGAAAACTTTTATTGTTAATAAAGGTTTGTTCTGCAAATGCGCCTTTTCGCTTTGTTTCTTTGGAGCACGGAAAGAGTAATTGCTGAATGCATTATCGCAGGGTCAAGGTGTCTCACTTTACAAATCTAAGTAGTTAAGCCCTTTTGGAAGAAAGACTTGATTTAGTCAGAGAAATAATTAGTGCCTTTCGTTTTACACTTCGCTCTATTATAGAGGCATAAGTTATATATGCGTATAAGGTTGGGATGCATGACTTTATCAGGAGTAAGTTGCTCCTTAGTTAGTTGAGTCTGATTTCCTGAATTTGTTAATATTTAATACAGAACTGCGGAAAAAGGTAATCATATTTCAAAGACGGACACCTAAATTACTGACTAATTATTATTATTATTATTATTATTATTATTATTATATTCGTATTATGGGAACGTTTCGTCTACTTTTAATGCAAATATCTTCAGAGTAAAGAAGAACTAAGATTTCACAAAGATATTTTTGGATTACATCGTTCTTATTTAGCTCTGATGATGTTCGCTTTGTAAGTGAACGAAACGTTATTTCATAATATAAAATATATAAAATGATAATAATAATAATAATAAAATAAATTTCAATCTTTCTCTCAAACTTATCTTAATTGAGAGAAGATTAACGTCAGAGTAAAGGATACCTTAAATTATATATAATTACGCTATTATTATTAGACTATTATTATTATTATTAATCATAGAGGATTGTCCATAAATTATCTTTACAAATTGAATTTATAAAGGTAATTTATGGACACCCTGTATGTCTTTAACGAAAATAAACAAGGATTTCAAAATAAGAAAATAAAATTTTAAAAATTAGAAATTTTTGCGACATTTTTTTATTTTTTGGCGAACTTTTTTCACATTTTTATACAACCATCTGGACTGAAATGAGACTCTCTCTCTCTCTCTCTCTCTCTCTCTCTCTCTCTATATATATATATATATATATATATATTAATTTAAAATGCATTCTTAGTAGTGTGACTCTTAATGATATAAATGGAGGCAAATGCATATAGCTAACTACTCCCCGATTCATTCCTTTCATTAGGTCTGAAATTAATATCAATTTTAACACACACACACACACACACACACACACATGTGCGCATCTCTGCATAAGCAAGGTACCTACTTTTTTAAATTCATATATTTAAAAAACTAAATTTAACCTAACCTAACCTTTTAGTGCCCTCGAACTGAGAAGGGTGTGATAAGGGTTTCGGACGCAATTGAGAGGTTGAAGGGTGTTTCCTCTTAAGTCATTAAATAGTGAGGTACTCGCTAATACAGCATATACTAACCTAACCAAATTTTAACTAACCTAACCTAGCGTAACCTAACCTAATCAGGACCAACATATCTTTTTCCGACAATAAAAGTGTTTTTAGTATTTTTTTGTATAATTTAATGTTTCGAGGCACCACAAGTGTTACCTCACAAAAATATTACCGCATATATATTCAGTACATATATGAATTAACACACATTCGACCTCACTTATGTTTTATGCCTACGCACACACTATATATATATATATATATATCTTGCGCGGGATGTTCTCCTATACAAGCGTCGTTCTTTACGTTAATTATACTGCGTGTTCTTTGCAGTTAAAATGTGTATATATATATATATAATATATATATATATATATATATATACAGATATATATATATATATACAGTATATATATATATATATATATATATATATATATACAAAGCTGGGCACTTTCGGTATTTTTTGCGGTACTGCGGTACTACCGCACTACCAAACCGGTACCGCATAACGCAGTACCGCAAAGGATCGCTGAAAGTACAGCAGTACCGCTACCGCATTCAAATTTCCCGCGGTACTTTCCGCGGTACCGACAAACACGATTTTCAAAAAATTAACACTTTTTTTGAAGTAAACCTTATTACAGGAGTACAGTAAGACGAATGCTGCGTGTGTTGCATCAGCCTAACTCTAGACACGTTAAGTTTTCGTTCAGAACATGTTACGTTGCCATCCTATCACAACGCCTCAGTGCAGTGCTTTCTTTTGAGCCGGTTGCACGTGTGTTACATTTCTGTGACAAAGATCGATTTTTAGCCATTATGGCAGAAAGTTCAGGTGCGAAATCGCCGATATGCAATTTCTGAAAATATGTGCTATTACTTGTGTTGTTCTTGTGTGCAGTACCGCAGTACCGCAGTACCGCGGAACGCACCAGGGGGACCTGAAAAAGTACCGCAGTACCGCGTAACGCACTGGGCATGCTGAGGTACCGCAGTACCGCGTAACGCACCCCCAAATTTTGGTACCGCGCCCACCACTGTGTATATATATATATGCTATAACTTAATGAATGATATATGCTAACACTTTTCATATCTTTTCAAGCTTTGAATAGAAATGACTTCGATTTGTTAAGAGAGTCATCATATATTCGTACAAACTTCTCGTTTCAAGACTTGTTCACACTTACTGAATACGGGGAAGCTGTATGCACTGATATTATGAAGATTACTTCCCACTTGCTTTTGTTACCATTACCATTCGCGGTCCGGAAGTAGGAATGCTTTAAGTGGGAATTCCAGTTTTTGAAGAAGAGTTTCCTGATGTGGGAAAGGTAAAATGAGGGCTGTGACCCAGTTGCTGGCCCCAGGGGTATTTTCTATATGAAAAAAAAAAAAATCACGCTTAAAGTGGAAAATCCTATACAGTGGGAGGGAGAATGGCTCGATATGAGAATTGCCTCCTATGAAATTACCACTTTTTGGATCTCTCATTCATGGATGAAGACTGAAATGGGAGTGACTAAAATTAGGAAGTAACTGATTACTGCCTACTTCACACGACATTTCCATTGTCATATTTACGGTCCCAAAGGAAAGACGTTTAAAGTCATAATTCAGGGTTTAACCTAACCTAACCTAACTTTATGCTATACCTTTAAACCTTAGTCTAACTAACATAACTTAACCTAACCTAACCTAACCTATTCCAAACCCTGACTGAAATAGGGAATTGGAACGGGATGGTCTAGTTACACCATTGTATATATATATATATATATATATATATATGCGTCTCGGTGGTGTAGTGGTTAGCGTCGCTGACTACGAATCCATCGGCCGCGGGATCGAGACCCGGTGACGGGTCAAGACGCTCGGTTGCTGGTGGGGCGTGGTTCGGATTTTACGTTAAACTGTAGGTCTAAGGTGGAGTGACAAGCTTGACCTTCGTCAGAATGAACAATTCGGGCGGAAGCAAAAACCAAGGTTAACCAACCAACCAAACCAAGGTTACACACACACACACACACACACACCATGCATAAAACAAGGAACTCTTCTGGGAAAATTAAATCCAGTAGAGTCCGAATAAGTACAGTAATGGTAAATGACACATACTAGAGTTTTTCTTTTCCATAATGGAAGCCCAACGTGGGCAACGGGTCACTCACAAACAGGCCCTAAAATATAGCTTCTCTCACCAGCTATTTGATAAGCAGATGCGATGTAATTGATATATTCTTAATCTTCATAAACAGTGTAACCAACCTATATTGCTCATTGATATTGATGGACAAACTCCATCGAATTCAAAAGATGCTTGTAAAGTCTTAAGGTGGAGGACATTATGTAGTTTAGGAAGTCGAAACTTTAAAGCTTAATACACCCTTGTTGTTATAAAGGCTTACATCTCACCTTCATTTATTTATCTATCTGTCTGTCTATCTACAATCTAAAACGTTTTGAGCTATTTACCCAAATTAGTTTCAAATAAGCTCACATCCAATGAAGTAATTAAGATTACTATACACATAACTTGGGTAATGCTGAAAATAAGAAAGTAAAAAATATTCCTTGCTTTCAAAACTACCGAAGTATTACTATATTTTAACTCCTTCATGGGTCGAAGCTTATTTGACACCAATTTGGGTTAAAATAAATCAGTAGTTTTTATCTATCTATTTATGTATCTTAAACTTAAGCCAACATTCAATACACAGGTTTTTGTAGATTAAGTTTTCGGAAAACAATTCGTGCTCATGTGAACGTATTCGAAAGGAGGCTAAACACCCGGCTTAGGGCAATCTCTGATGAAGAGGGTGTACCTGGCTATGTGAAGTGGAAAGCCCAGGAGAGAATTCTCTCCAACATCAGGCCAGCTAGAGGTGGGGCTACCAGCCTGAACTCTGTAGGAAGGGAGACCGACAGGTGAAACTTTTGACAGGTTGACAGGTAGATAGAAATAAGTCTCATCGTTTCAGAAAACAGTACACTGTCCATATATACATCATATATATCCATTCAGGGTACGAGCAGAACTCAGTATACAGCCAAATGTATAGAGTGTCATCACACAAAAGAGATTTCTGTGTGTACACACACACACACACGCACGCATATATATATATATATATATATATATATATATATATATATATATATATATATATATATATATATCCATTTATATATGAAATTGATTCTTAATTTATATAATATATATGGAGCAATGGTAAAATAGAGCTCTGAAATTTACGAGGGATCGCTCATTGATGGATAACATCAAGCGAATCATGATGCATGATGAGTAGACGTCATGCTGTGCACGAAGAAATTGGTTCGCGTGACGAAGTACACGACCCACCTCCCATTAACCCCTCACGAAGTCCAAGTGTCGGGAAGAGCTTTTAGAGGGTCGTTAGCGAGACACGAGAGTGACCAATTGGAAACAGATTGTGAATCCACGAACGACGACGATTCATTCAAATAAAAAGGCATAATAAACATTTCATTTTTCCATTTGGGGGTCGAACGATGTACCTAATTAGCTAATGCTTTTACGTCTCCCTAAAACTTTTTCTTTAACTTATAATTTTGTGTCATTTTTTATGGTCTTTTAATCTGAAGCTGTAAAAATAAAAGTTGGAGGGAAATATTTCGGTGATAAGCACTTAGAGTACAGGGGCTGCCCCAGAGAAATGGGAACTTCGCGTGCCGGCCAGACTCTTAAATCAAAGACTGCCAGTGATGGAAAAGACCACCAGAAGTGTAATCTGATGCATTATCGAGACAGAGGAACGCTTATATATTGAGGTATCCTATTAAGGCCTTCTCGAGACGAGTATTTCACAGAAATCGACGCCCATGGTACTTTCTTACGCTATTATAGCGTTTGTCGTAACATGGTCAAACTCATTTCAAATTCTGATCCAAAATGCTTTCATCTTTTCCATGAGCAATTAATGATTTTCCGTTTTCGGTGCAAAGCGATTCGATACATCAGACGAAAGATAATGGACTGAAAGAATTGCAAATTATAGATCACTTTATCAATAACCTTCCCGAACAAAAGATGCCATATTTCATACATTCTAACAAATTTTACGATAAGTCATAACAAAAGCGATTCTATTAAGTAATATATACGTACATTATGGACAAACTTTGTTCTTTTATGCTTATCAAGACTTACAATTATAAGTTATTAAATTTTGATTAAGTTAAAAAGTTTTTCTAAACTCCGTTGATGAACGGCTGTTATACTATAATACTTAACGTTGATCAAACTTTCACGGACCGTAATTATTTTTACAATGCCTTAAAATTGTCTTTTATTAAGCTTCACTCGAGTTAGGAAATATTCTTTACAGGTTCCAAACGGCACTTTTCACAACAATAAACCATCAAATAAGCTTAGTATTCATGCATTATAGACCTTCACGTTGGTATATGTATTTACTTTCTCTTGTTATATGTATTTATACTCAAATGCGTGAGAAACACAAGTGTATATATATATATATATATATATGTGTGTGTGTGTGTGTGTGTGTGTGTGTGTGTATATATAAATAATAACAGCGTAAGCACGCTTTACTTGTATGCATCATGATCATCTATTTAATCGTGCCGTAAATTATTAGGTATACTTTTCAAGAATTCAAGTTTATTATTACAAATTATTCGACTCTATTAAATATGAATGCCTTTATGCAACGCCATTACATTTATTATGCACTAAATGAATATTAATATGAACTTATTTTAAATACTATATATATATATATATATTATATATATATATATATATGATCACTTTAACATATTGCTTTCCAAAGCATTCGGGAAGCAATATGTTAAAGTGATCCCTCCTGGGAAGCAATATGTTAAAGTGATTAACACTGGGAAGCAATATGTTAAAAAGAGAAAGGTTGGTTGGTTAGAAAGAGGTTGGTAATCTAGGCTAACTAACGAAAATATCACGACCTAACCTAAACAATCGTCAAGGGCGTACAGTTGACCTAACGATTGGTTAGTTAGGTCGTGATATTTTCGTTAGTTAGCCTTATAAAGCTAATTAAAGAAGGCTGGGGGGCCCTGATCTTCAGGTGATCCAAATATTTTACATTCACAAAAAATGGCAAAGCAATAAGTTAAGTTGTCCATAAATTTACATTTTCTCGACTAGCTAATCTCTAAATATTATAAACTATTGTAATGTAACTGTAATTGGTTGTGTAATGTCTATTTTTGGGAAGCAATATGTTAAAGTGATTAACACTGGGAAGTAATATGTTAAAGAGAGGTTCCTGGGAAGCAATATGTTAAAGTGATCCTGTGTATATATATATATATATACACATGGCATAATAAACTGTAATTAGGTTAAGTACATAGATTGTTTAGGTCACCAAATAAATGTCAGAAATAAAAGAGTGTAATTAATAAGCTCCGTTGAATTTTCCTTTAATTAAACAATACAAATAAATGAATGTTAAGAAGTCACAATAAAACTTATACACTTTGTTGAATTAAATGAACAGTTAAAAATGCTTAATTGGTTGAGCTTAAGTTAATTACACAGAAGGACATTTGTTCGAATCTTATGGTTGAAAAGACAATTATGCCCAAGTGAAGGGCCTTTTACAGTGGTTGTTACGCGGTGGAAGACCAGGTTGTGACCGAAGAGGGTTGGAAAGAACCTTGATTCGAGGTACCATGTGTGGCACCAATGCGCTCTCTCTGGTTGAGAACAATGAAGACCTTATTTGAGGCAAAGAGAAAACGGCTTCGATGGGACGAAGAACCTCTTATGAAGGCATACGAACAAATGAATGCCTGTAGATGTATCTGAAGAAGTGCATGAAGCGTGCTTCCGCCCGAATTGTTCATTCTGACGAAGGTCAAGCTTGTCACTCCATCTTAGACCTACAGTTTAACGTGGAATCCGACCCACGACCCACCAGCAACCCAGCGTCTTAACTTGTCTGTGTAGAAGGATGAAAAGCTGTGTATTGCTGCGCGCCGCTTGCCGTCACTGGGTCTCGATCCCGGGTCCGATGGATTGGCAATCAGCGACGCTAATCACTACAACACCGAGGCATATATATATATATATATATATATATATATATATATATATATATATTGAAGAGATACTTAATACACTTAAACACAAGTGCACAAAGTAATTTAAAAATAAATATAAAAAGCCTGAAGCGTTGTAGATATACTGTACATTGAATCATTAAGCGACATATAATGAAACAATATTTATAAACTTGTAGAGAAGTAAAGGCTTTTATGGGTCTTTGTTATAAAGAAAAATTATAATAAAGCAAAGCAATATAAAATGCTTTATTCTCCACATTTAAAGAACTATTTCTGAATATGTATTTTAGTCGAAATTTTCATTATTTAATTTACGCTTTACAAACAAACGAACGCTCTTTTATTTACTTACGATCGAAACCACATCGGATAAGATGAAACAAACTCTCTCCAATAGGACGCGATTCTCAAAAAAGAAAAAGCAAAAACGATACAACTCGCAGGTGTTCTCCGTTTGCTTCCTTCTTGCGATATGCTTTACGACTCGTTAAAGTACAGATATGCTTACACAAGCAAAAGAAATGAAACCAAGAGAAGGAAAGATAAAAAGAGAATAGCAAAATAATATAGAAAGAAGATATACAGAGAGAGAGAGAGAGAGAGAGAGAGAGAGAGAGAGAGAGAATGCATGAGGGTACACGAGAAGAAGAAGAATGTCACAACATGAACATAATTAAGAATTATATGTTTATATTAAAAGAGGATCGTTTGCTCCCAAATGAAACCTCACTTATTATAGAGAGGATAAAAGAATTTAAAATTTCTTAAAACGGGGATGAATTCATGCATGTAGGAGCCTGAACCATAAAGCTTTTTAGGGGAAACCTCTTTGTCACCCCAAGCACGTACATCCAAAAATGGCTCCGCTCGGTTACCGAGAATTCGATGCCAAAACAGTGCCAGCAAAGGGTTAAATCTCCATTCTGTATTGCTTCCTGTTCTCGTTAAATGAATACATGTGTTCTACTCCTAACTATATATATATATATATATATATATATATCGTGTGTGTGTGTGTGTGTGTGTGTGTGTGTGCGCGCGCGCGCGTGCACGTTTGTGTGGGGGGTGGACGTACGAGTATATGCATGGTATAATTACGGAGAGTATGAGGCATTTATTTACATATTTATTTATTTGTTTCTGTGTATTGTTATTGCATTGTCGGTGTCTTCGAGTAGTTAAAATATTCATAGGAAATGATAGACAATTTTAATGTCGATTAAATTGTGGGATCACCTGAAGCTTTCTTTAGTTAGCTTTATAAGGCTAACTAACGAAAATATCACGCCCTAAACTAACCAATCGTCAAGGGCGTACAGTTGACCTAACGACTGGTTAGGTTAGGTCGTGATATTTTCGTTAGTCAGCCTTATAAGGCTAACTAGAGAAGGCTGGGGGCCCTGATCTTCAGGTGATCCAAAATGTGTTTTACACATGAAGTTACGTTTAAAAGTTACGTTTAAAAAGACTAATTTAGTTTACGTAACAATAAAAGTTTACGCACCTAATGTTTTACATGTAATATAAAAAAAAAAATCTTTGGCTGAAGGAGAGACTCCACTTTTGCAGGCTTTCTTTTTTTTTTTGTATAAGCTAAACTAAAAAAGTTTACTGAGCTTTCTGAAAGTGATGAAATAGAGATTTCTATTTTGAGAAAATAAAGTCGTACTGCGAATGACGGTACTTTTCCGTTATACCCCCGCAAATAATAAGTTTTAATTATATGAATACAATGCTTATTCATATATTTTTTTAAATTTATTATGGACATTTACTATATTAATAAAATATAACGGAAAACACCTGAAGATTGAAGCCCCCAATGTCAACCGCCCTTGACGATTGATTAGGTTTAGTCGTGATATTTTCGTTAAAACTAACGAAAATATTACGACTTAACCTAACCAATCGTCAATATATATATATATATATATATATATATATATATATATATATATATAAAACAAAGAAAATATCAAATAGATATGAAATATCTAAACCTAACCAATCGTCAAGGGCGATTGAGATTGGGCGCTATTAAAATTGCGGGATTATAACGGAAAAGTACCCGAATAACATTTGTACTCTTTGAAAAATACTGAAACACTCTTATTTTCAAGCAATTTAAACCAATGAAATGTTTCCCAAATTACGGGATTATTTATGTTTAAATATTTGTCTCAATAATCAGTAAAGAGAGCCAGAAACTGGTATAGCGCTCAGGCCAATTAATGCGGCACATTCATCACGCTAACTCCCGGTTTGATTAATTAATTATTTATCGACATTAACGGAGGTCGAACCCTCGACCTCAGTGTCTTCATTTAACTTATAGGGAACGAATATTTATCTTACTTATAAACTTAATAAAAACGTAGGATCACCTAGACTTACAAGGTTAACTAACGAAAATATCACGACCTAACCTAACCAATCGTTAGGTCAACTGTACGCCCTTGACGACTGGTTAGGTTAGGTCTTGATATTTCCGTTAGTTAGCCTTATAAAGCTAACTAAAGAAGGCTGGGGACCCTGACCTTCAAGTGATCCAATAATAATAATAATAATAATAACAATAATAATAATAATAATAATAAATATGTAGACATTAAAAATATTTCCTATGATTCAGGACTTTTGAAACACCCTGTATAGCAGTGCATCATGAAATATGTGGTACTTTCAGAGTTTCCACTTCCTATTAGTTTAGGTGAATTCTATATAATGTGAATGTTTGTTTAGGGTTATGCCAACTGCTTCATTTAAGATTTCGTTAACAAATATTAACTTGGAATACATTTTAGGATTTATAAAATATCAGACATACATATACAATATACTGATCACATTAAACTCTACTACCAGATGTTTTGTACTGCAGAGATACTGTACATAACTTTAACGGATATTTTGTATCATATTACAAAACAAAAATTGACATGCTCTAGCTGGGAAAATACGTTGTCTCGAGGAATTGTTACTTTGTTTTGAAGCATTCAGTTTGAAGGTGAATTGGCGGCAGCAGTTTCAATATTAATGTGTTCCATCGTGCGTACACGATTTATTTAATTTTAATTATTTTCGTATAGGGAAAGTGAACGTTTATATCTGGTTTATGAAAGGTATAGTATAAACCTTATCATATTCGTCTGGTTTATTTGTATTGCGCTTCTGTGGGTTTAATACTGTATGTTAACTGTCTGTAAAAATAGTCATATGTTTTGCTTAAAATTTTTCAGCATATTTCTGAATATGTTTTGTTAAATACGTTCTTTACGTTGTGAGATAACGTAATAAACACATTTGCAATAATTAATTAATTAATTAAGAAAAAAAAAGAGTTAACGACACTTCAAAAATTTAACCTATCGAAGGGAAACTATAAACTTAATAAGGAAAGTCATAACGAGCCACGCCCCAGTTACCTTAGACCCAAACTACTTTAGTATCTAAAGATTTAACTTGTCGTTAACACTCTCACTGTACAACTGAAAGATGGTTCGTGAGTATCGAAATTTTTATTGTGATTCTAAAAAAACTTTTCTATAATAAAGTATTTTACTTCAAGCTTATTTTTGGAATTAAAAATGGGTTGAGTCTGTATCAACTATTTTTTATGTTTAATTTTTCATCATAAAATATTTGTAACTGTAAACATATTTGGAACAAGTGTAGTTTACGTCCCCCTGTGGAGCCTAGTGTAGTTTACGTTCCCCTACATTATCCTAGTGTAGTTTACGTTTCCCTACATTATCCTAGTGTAGTTTGCGGATCACCTGAAGATCAGGGCCCCCAGCCTTCTTTAGTTAGCCTTATAAGGCTAACTAACGAAAATATCACGACCTAACCTAACCAATCGTTAGGTCAACTGTACGCCCTTGACGATTGGTTTGGTTAGGTCGTGATATTTTCGTTAGTTAGCCTTATAAAGCTAACTAAAGAAGGCTGGAGGCCCTGATCTTCAGGTGATCCTAGTTTGAGCTCTCCAACTTTGTCTGTGTATACCTAATCAAATAAAACGTTAAAACTAACGAAAATATTACGACTTAACCTAACCAATCGTCAATATATATATATATATATATATATATTATATATATATATATATTAGGGTGGTCCAAAAAATAAAATTTTGTAATTTTTTACCTCCACATGGCTGCTCCTGTTCCTATATCTATAAAACATCTCCATGCCAAATTTCAGCCTAATTGAATGATATTTACTGGTCGCTATGAATTTCATTTTACTACTCATTTTCTAGTAGATTGATCTTCTGGGTTAAAAAATTAAAAAAACGAGGGCAAATACTAGTTTATTTGTTTCAAAACAGATTAAATCTCAAAGAAAACAGTTTATTTATTTTGGAAAACAGAATAACTCTTAAAGAAAATAGATTAATTTTTAAAGAACAAAAACGATATGTTTGATAGAAAATTACATTTATCATTCGTTTATAATATACATCATTACTTAGATTAACGCTTCATCACTGACTCCTTCGAAGACGATGAGTAGTCTTGGCGATGTTTTGCTACTAATCGGAGGATGAATTGTTTTTGTTCTTCATCCTTCGTCAAAGATGTATTATATACCTTGATAAGGGCGATACCCCTCTCCGCTGAATCATTGACAACTTTTAGGTTGATCGCTATGCGTCGAAACTCTTGAACGCAATCATCCTCCGTCCAGGAATTGGGATCGGTCCTCAGGAAGGTATCCTCCGCTGCCTTCCTTCCTTCTTTCTTTAACAGATTGAAGATTCCCAGGGTCCTTTTGGTGACCATTTCATACAAATTCAAATCTTCAATGTTTCCTTCAAGCTTCAATCGACGAGTAACAGTGGTATTCTCGTTACGTTGGAGGTTTACGACCATCTTCCGTTTGGTCTCGGCATCGACTCTAGGATCGAAGAATACAAGGCCGATGAGATGCTCTCCAAGATACCACAGGTGCCATTGAAGAGCTGTGGATGCTGCTTTAGAAATGGTCTGATTTGGGTACTTTTGAAAGGTTTTAAGAAGCAGAATATCGTTGAAAGGAGCGTTGATTCCGACGGAGGCCTCGTTCCAAAAACGTGCGTAGACCAAGACGATAAACAGAGAGAGCTCGGTGATATTCTCCATCTCACGTGCTGTCAGCTGTAGTTGATGCTTGAACAGATAAATTTTGAGGACGTAGATGGCCTTGGCCATCCAGCGTGCATGGTGAGTTGGTTCTGGAACGCGGACCTTGACTTCTTTCTCATCACGGCACCCGAGGAAGGTGAGGCAGAGTCGTAGCAATTCCTCGTAGTCATCACGCGATTGTTTAGACTCCAGTGCCTTTGTGAAGTACTGGATCATTTCCTCTCGAAGCTGGAACATCTTTGGATCTCTGAATAGGTTGTTTGAAACCTTCGTGAAGGAATCCTTCTGAAGTGATGGCCATTTTTTCTGAAAACGTTTAAAGAGAGTCAATTCCGGGCCACCTGTGGGTCCAAGAAGTGCGTTGCAGGTGTTTGACAAGACGACTTCAAGGATATGATGTCAACAAGCGATCCAGATAAGTTCCCTCTCTACTGCTTTTTCAATCATGGTACAGGCTCCCCTGTGAAGGCCAGTATTTGACGCAGTTGTGTCAAATACGAGACGTTGGATCTCACCGCGAAGATGCCAGTCATCAATCGTCGAAATGCAAGCCTTGGCCTGTTCTTCTCGTGTAGCTCGTTGTATTTTTGGCACGGCTAGGAGTTTTTTCATCCCATTTCCCGTAACGATTACCGCGGTTCGTTCAGCTGTTTCCTTTGCGCCGCCGATGTCGGGAAGTAGTTTCCAATCCCAGTGAAGAAGAAGGGGTCCTTCGACAGAAAACGAAGCTTGATCCTCTTTGGCTGCTGCCTGCCTTGCTTGCCTTCTTGAACAACGGATGGAGCTGCGTGAAAGAGTCATTGTAGAAATATCATAGCCCAGGGCTTGAGCGACTGATCCAGCAACGAAGACTGCTCCTCGATCGGGAAGGTTGACGCGATCAAGAGCAGCAACCACATCTGGTGATGTGAAGATGTTGTTTCGTTTTGGAGGATGAGAGTGTACATCTGCTCTCCCGGTCGAAGTCGACGGACGATAATCATCGTCTTCAGCGTTGAATTCTTCAGAGGATGAAGTGGATATGCTGGATGATGGAAGAGCAGCAACTCCAGCCTGGAATGCAGCCTCTCTTTCTTTGTACCTTAGAGCTTTGTCAGCATCTTTCTCCTGTCGATATCTCTTGCGGTATTCCTTGGCAAAATTAATCTTGTCAGGGCCTGCCATACTGCAGGAAAAGACGTCTTCTCGTTGCATCATCAGGAATCGGCGGTCTTCTTCATTGTCTATCACCTTCAAGGCGTCCTTCGAGGCAATGTCGAAAAGCTCTGAGAGAGTCTCTTGGAACATGCTCTCTTTCACTCTGCAGCTTTGTAGCTGCGTCATGCGGTTTTTCTTCAACGCAAGGAACTCTTCGTACAGCTTTGGCAGCTTCCTAACGTAGGAATCGACACTCTGTGTAGGAATCCTTGCTCTCTGCCATGTGGGTAGCCTTGCAGTTGATAACTCGTTGCTGGGCTTTCCTAGAACCCACGTTTCTGCAGATGAGCGAGTACTTCTAACCACAACCTGAAAAATGAGAGAAAATAATGCATTAACCGTTTAGCACCAAAGCACAATTATATAAGTGTTAAAGTAAAAAATTGCAAAGTCAAAATAAATAAAGTAAAAAAATTGGTTACAGTGGTTAGTGGTTAATGGTTAGGAAGATAGCCAAATTTTTTAAAATATAGGGTGTCCATAAATTATTCACCCCATTATAAGCCTTAATAAATTCATTATTATAGGAGCTATCTTAAAACGGTTTGCAGCAGTTAATAACACAACTCAAGAATTTTTTTTCTTTATTTCGCAGAACATCCACTAGGGGCACAATGGCGACAGTGAAGAAAGCAATGTGTGTGCTGTGGATGTGGGAAACCAAATCTCCAATTACTGTACAGAGACGTTTTCGGGAGGAATATCAGAAAAATCCACCAACAAAGCAATCACTCAAGCGATGGCTGAAACAATTTCAAGAAACTGGCAGTGTGCTACATCAGAAAGGAGCTGGTAGGCCTAGTGTGTCTGAAGATAAGATAGCAGGAATTCAGGAGGCATTTATCCGAAGTCCTACAAAATCCATCCGCCGAGCAAGCCGAGAACTGCAAATACCGCGTTCAACAGTGCATAAAGTGGTTCACAAGAGGTTGAAACTTTATGCCTACAAATTGCAAACCTTGCAGAAACTTCCACCAAATGACAAACCCAAACGGGTACAGTTTGCTGTTGACATTCTTGACCGTATTGATGAAGATGAGCATTTTTTGAACAATGTCGTTTTCAGTGATGAAGCGACATTCCATCTGTCTGGGGCTACACAAAGGACAGAGTGTATGCAAAGAAGGTTAATAACATCACAGAATTAAGACACCGGACTGAAGAGACATTAGCTTCCATCACGCAAGACATGCTTCTTAGTGTTTGGAACGAAATCATCTATCGCCTTGATGTTCTGCGTGCTACCAATGGGGCTCACGTGGAGGTTTACTGAATTAAAACAAAAATTTCTTGAGCTGTGTTATTAATTGCCGCAAACCGTTTTAAGATAGCTCCTATAATAACGAATTTATTAAGGCTTATAATGGGGTGAATAATTTATGGACACCCTGTATATTTAAGAATAAGTAAATAATAAACTTCAAGAGACATAAGATATGTACCTTACACTTTTAATCATTTAATTTAATAGCAACATCCTTACCGGTTGTAAATTTGCATATAAAGAACATAATATATATATATATATATATATATATTATATATATATATATATATACTGAATAAATATAATACATATGAATTAATACTTAATATATATGAATTAATAATTATATATATGAATTAATAATTAATATATATGAATTAATACTTACATGAGATACTATTCCTAAGCTCTTGAAGTTTGAACGAACTTAAAACCGTCCTCCAACAAGTTTAAAATTGAAATGATGCATGAGTAAATGATTGGTCTGATTCACAAACAGCATTATACAAGAAATCGAATAATTGCATCATCCTCTGAAAAGTGGGCGGAGTCAGTGTGACGTGACTGCCGCGTCCTCTAAAAATGAAGCGGGTAGAAAATGATTACCTAATTAATTAATTGAAAATGCGAAAATCATAGCGACCTCTTATTATGTACTGAATCGACAGATATTTTGCACAAAATCACTTCATATCTAAAGGAATAAGAGCAGCCATGTGGAGAGCATTTCCAATGATTTTGAAATTTTAGCCCAAATTTTGGACCACCCTAATATATATACAGGAGGACGTAAACTACACTTGCTCCACATATTTTGATGATTACAATTTTCATTTACATGTAATCATAATATTATAAATATATATCCACCTGTGTGTGTGTATATGACGCGTTCGGTGGAGAAGGGGCGAACGCCACAAAATTCGAAAAATGAGTTTTTTGTCGTATAATTATCCTTTAAAAACTTTGCTTTACCTATGCAAAAAATTAGATGTTAGTCTGCACTCTTTCACGGTAAAATTTAGGTTTTGATGTATCTCAGAGAAATTCACTCCGCATCATTGCTTCACATTGAACACATCTCTCTACTTTCTGGTCACTCGACAATGCCCTGTGATGCTCAATTTGGCCAAATTGAACAAAATATAAAAAATAATTACAGCAATATTATTTACACCAAAAAAGATTATGCTACGGCCATAACTACAGCCGTTTCGCAGCGCTTCCTAGTTGTAGAAATGAAACAGGCTGATTTTCTCGATTTTGACGTCCTAAAAACGTGCATTGTCATTAGGAAATCAACAACTACTAAATTTACAGATGCAAGAAAGTTAATATTTGACTTTCAACACAAAGAAGGCTACGTAATATCTACTGCATACCGCACAACCCCAGATAATAGCCATCCCGTCAGACTGCAGAAAGGGAAAAAATCCTACAGTGTCAGTTTATTCAATCTAGCCCAGCAGACACTGCAGCCAAAGTATTCCCAATTGCTGCCAATAACTAAGGAAAAAATAAAAGATCTCAAAGAATTATCGGACCTAATGCCTGCAACTGCAGTGAACTATTATACAAGATTGTTAAAGGAACTGGAAGAAACCGAAACAGTTGAAGCAGGTAATACAACATTCGGCGAAGAGGACCAAATAATGGATTACACCAGTTAACATCAGAAGCTATCAATAAATAATATTGTAAAATTTCTTGGCATTTTATTATATCGACATATTACACAACAATATTTTACTCAAATATGTGTTCAAATTCATACAACATTTCAATAAACCGGAAAAATACAAAGGTTTAAAGTTTACAAACTTTAACTGCATTTTGTGGCATAATTCGAAAATGTTGCGTTCGCCCCTTCTCCACCGAACGCGTCATATATATATATATATATATATATATATATATATAACAAAGAACGACGCTTGTATAGGAGATATTCCGCGCAAGATGAGAGAGAGAGAGAACGAAACAAATGAAAAAAATAGGTAACCTCCCGGGAATCGAACCCGGGATCTTCCGATTGCCGGTCAGATATGATAACCATTACACCATGGGCCTCACTCATTCAAATGCCGTAATTCTTCTACATACGCGCAGAAACCAATGCCCCAAGGGGGCACCTCCCGCATGCCGTAACATTATATACATTTAACTGCAAACACGCAGTATAATTAACGTAAAGAATTAACGTAATGGTTATCATATATGACCGGCAATCGGAAGATCCCGGGTTCGATTCCCGGGTGCTTACCTCATTTTTTCATTTGTTTCGTTCTCTCTCTCTCATCTTGCGCGGAATATCTCCTATACAAGCGTCGTTCTTTACGTTAATTATACTGCGTGTTTGCAGTTAAATGTATATAATGTTACGGCATGCGAGGGGTGCCCCCTTGGGGCATTGGTTTCTGCGCGTATGTAGAAGAATTACGGCATTTGAATGAGTGAGGCCCATGGTGTAATGGTTATCATATCTGACCGGCAATCGGAAGATCCCGGGTTCGATTCCTGGGTGGTTACCTCATTTTTTCATTTGTTTCGTTCTCTCTCTCTCATCTTGCGCGGAATATCTCCTATACAAGCGTCGTTCTTTACGTTAATTATACTGCGTGATTTCAGTTAAATGTATATAATGTTACGGCATGCGGGAGGTGCCCCTTGGGCAATGGTTTCTGCGCGTATGTAGAAGAATTACGGCATTTGATTGAGTGAGGCCCATGGTGTAATGGTTATCATATCTGACCGGCAATCGGAAGATCCAGGGTTCGATTCCAGGGTGGTTACCTCATTTTTTCATTTGTTTCGTTCTCTCTTTCTCATCTTGCGCGGAATATCTCCTATACAAGCGTCGTTCTTTACGTTAATTATACTGCGTGTTTGCAGTTATATATATATATATATATATATATATATATATATATATACAGGGGGACGTAAACTACACTTGCTCCACATATTTTGATGATTACAATTTTCATTTACATGTAATCATAATTTAACAATCAAATATAATATAATATATATATATATATATATATATATATATATATATAGCGGAACAGACAACTACAGACAGAAAACAGACAAAGAACAGCCATAGGAATTCTTTTCACCGCCATTTCTCAAACATTCTTAGAAGATACACGTGATGTCAAGGAATAAAACTCAGAAGACACGCGGTTTCAAGCAATAAAAGAAAAACAATGACTCTAGCCTCGAACCGCGGAATTCGAATGTTCCTAAGGTTATAAAAGGCGCAGTCAGCTCATATTCACCCCCACTCCTTTCTTGCGTTCATCTCGTAAGTTCATCCTTCACGTCGTTACAGCATCAGCTTTAGCCGGCTCCCTTCAAGGCCCACTTCAACACTTTTCACCCAAGAACGCATCATCACTCGAAGCAAGCCAAGTCTTTCCCGCTGTAAGCGTTTTCATTGGCTTTTTTCACCACACTTCAACTGGTTAACAATCATCCTCGGGAGCACTGGCAAAGCTCAACGCTACGAGAAAACATCCTCAAGGTGGACACATTACGTAACTCGACGACGAAGCTACAAACCCAAATCACTTCACATCTGTTCAGCTTTCACCGCTTTACGAAAAACGGCCGTCAACGAGAATCCATTAGGCCCGTCAACACTTCACAGTGAAGACCTTGACTTACGGAACAAACTTCCAAGCGGCAGTCATAAGAACCCCGGGCCTACGTCTGCAAGATCACCTTCAGACCATCCTGCATCTCAAAGGCAACAACAGGCGACCGGCACCCGCTCAACCGACTGATCGGACGGTCAACACCTCGAGCCTATTAGTTCAACAGGCCACCCTCCAAGCAACGCGTCAACCTAGAGGTATCACTCTCTTACTGGTAAGCCTTGTCTCTTTACTTAAAAACAATAACGTAAAGCCTACCCAGTGGACCGCAGAAGAGTAGGCTATAAACGCAGTGTTTTATAATTCGGTCACACTGACTCTCGTTAAAACGCGTTAGGCCGATGTCCTAATCTGAGTGCCGTTCCAGTACCGTAATTCCGCTTAGCATCTGCTATTGCATTCATATAAATATTTCACATCCGTTTATTTATGTGATAGATTTAACGCAATAAATTCAGACTATAGATTCTCTTTGTAACTGGTGGTGTAAATTACATTAGTAATAATAGCTAACTCGGTTTTCCTTCTCCCCGAGTTCTTCATTTTGACAAAGATCAAGCTTTTCACTCCGCCTTAGGCCTATAGTTTAACGTTGAATCCGAACTAAGCTGCAGCATGGGCAGGCTGAAATTACAATGTCATCGCCCGGACTCGATCTCTCAACTAGCACCCTAGCGTCTTAACCACTAGGATACCTAGGGTGCCCATTTATCTACCAACCCAGCAGACATTCATTTTCATGAGCTAAACACAATTTAATCACACTCCTACGCGAGAATTGGCAAGTAGAAAGTCAAGCCGAATACATTAATCAAAGTTGAGGATCGAATAGTATAACCGCAAACATATATTTTGCAAATATTTGAAACCATCGTGGCAATTAACAAACACACACACACACACACACACACACACACATATATATATATATATATATATATATATATATATATATATAACCAAATCCACAAGTCAGGAATCTTGGGAAAGTTGAGAATAGTATGACAGCAAAAAATAATAATGCACAAAAACATTCTGCTTGTAGAAATCTTCTAGATTTCTTATTTTCTAATGATCTTTGTGCCATCGGGTGTTACTGTGCTGTCTCTGGTAATGATCTATTTCAGGATTATGAAGAGTAGCGGCGCTAATTTTGTTTCCTGTGGTACTGAGCTGAGCGGCTCTGATGAAGATATTCCTGTAAAGTCCTGCATCCGAACTGGGAAAAATTGAGAATCACATAGTATGACCTGAAAAAATAATGTAAATATTGTCGTGATAGAGATGGTTGATCAATGTTGCGAGGGATATTGCATAAAGGGGTGGGTTCTAAAATGGAAAAACCGAGAAAAGTATGGGCACAAATGCAAATATTGTCGTGGTAGAGACTGCAAGGGGTAATACACGATGTGAGCATTAAATCTACGAAGAGAATATAAAGACACCATTAGTCGACCAATCAGGACGTCGAAAGCATGGACCCATAATATAGTTGTTACGATTGGTACGCAATTTTATCATATTTTCGCCCAGATACATTGACAACCAATCATTAAACTTACGAACCGCCTATTAGTCTTTTGGGGTGGTGCTTGGGGATCATACATATAAAAGGGAATATTTTCAGCTGGGAATCACAGTAATTATTTTCACCAGTGAATAAACATTCCCTCCGCCATGAATCAAGAACTTTACAGTTTACCGGATTTATATCAAGATGGTGACATTGTAGCGTTGTCCACAATTAATCTTTCTAACGCAGCTGACCGGGATGGATTATTTCCAACGCAAACCGTTGATGATATTTGCAATGACGCTCCTTACGATCCGAGGCAAGGGACTACCGTAGAAATGTAAGTGCCTACAATTTTATTTTTGGAGCCAATTATTCACAAACTTATTTAATGTGCCTGTCAGAAAGAGCACTGTTCTGGATTATTTCATCATATTTATGGAGGGTTGTAGTAATTCATCTCATCACATTAAAAATACTTCATTTAGGTAACCGCAATTATAGATTAGTTTGCAATTATGCTAAAATCCTGTTTTGATTCATTGAATTTTTTTATAGCAATCTTTTGCATGTTTTAAATAATTTTATAAATTCAAATGTTATTCGGAATTATCTCTTAAAGGAACTTCTCTGAGCGGTTGAAAGATATCTTCACATTGTAATACTCTTACTATATGTATACTCTGTATATGTTTTGGATTTTTATGAAAAAAGATTCAGTAGGAACTAATTAATTATTCGTTCTCCTTTAAGGTCCGATGAGGATTTGACACGTGTTATACAATCTTTTCGTTTTGAAGAATCCCATGTCATGGACCTGAATACGGAGGTAGAAGATTTACCGAGCAGTCAGCCCAACGATTGTCACATCATTAACGAAATAATGTAAGTGTTTTTGTTTCGATCTTTTTTTGGGGGAAGAAGGCAATGTATTTTATCAATTTATTAAATGAAAGAAATCATGTTTTTAGTACAATAACCATCTTAAACAACAGAATATACAAACTAACATTATTGGTTACAAATATATATACACACACGAACAAAACATCATACTATACAACGAGTACGCACAATCGGAAAACGGCTTTTTATCTGTCTGCATACCATTTCGTCGTTTCGTTGAGTGTGACACGGGTCGAATAATTTTAAAAAAATTTATAAATTCTTTACCACGTGACATATGCATGAGAAATGAAAGGCAGTACATCCCGCACGTATTACTAAAATATCCTTGTAGCTGGAAGGGGTTCCATACAACTTCGGGGATATGCAACTGATCGAGAAATTTTACAATAACAGGGTCACTCCAGGGTTGAGTTCCGAATGAATCAAAATAGTACATGCGGTCCCTATTTTTAAAATAGATTGCAAACCAATGAATCCCTTCACTACCAATAACATCTGTGTTCACAATAAGACTACCGCAATCTCGCGTAATTGGCAAATTCAATGTTTCATTCTTCGCAAACACACCGCTAAATTTGGAACGTGTGATTCGTTCACTATTCATTACTCTCTGAAATGCATTCGCATCCATTTTAAAAGTCAGTGATACGTCCCTAAATCTGTCAACTTCTATTACGGCTTGTGACTCGAGGGGGAGTCAGTACACTAATAAGTGCGTCTAATAGTACACTAATAGTACGCTAATAGGTGCGTCTAACGGCTTGGCGAATTCCAATCTGACTGAGATGTTTCCACTCTGTTGTGGACTTAAGTGTGTATTTACGCTAGCAGATAAGTCAGGTGTGATGTCAAACGGATAAAGGTTAAATTGATCAATGAATTCTTTCTGCGTTACCCCAATCCCTAGCTCATCACAATCACCTGCAATATAGGCCAGATTACTATGTGCTCTCGCGCAAAGGGATAACACAGCGTCTGATGAATAGTCCGTATCCAGTGTTCCTCCCAACGCAACGCCATTAACGTATAGTTATATTTTTAAGGCCGAAATTCTCGAATTATAAGGCATTCTTTTTATATTTCCATTCGCCGAATTGTGTTCCTGCATTCCAATTAATATCCTTTTAGTAGATTTCCAGGGCTATGTTTTCTATCTGTTTCGATGCCAACCCTGCTGGCACCGTGTATAGTTTGATTTGTACTCTGTTAATTGGGTATTTTACTGTGGCGTGTAGTAAATTTTTCTCAATTTCTATTTGTTTTGGTGAACTTAATTTCACTCGCCGTACGCGGAGGTATGTCTCCATAATGTGAACCACAACGGGTTTTGCTTCCCTCTTGATCAGCATCCAGATTTAAGCAGATTCAGGATTCGTGCGGGTGAGCTTTATTTTCATATCCACCCCATTCACAAGCAACTTCTCCTGGAATGTGAAATCTGTATGCAGGCGTCCAAAACACTCGTATATCTTCTTTTTAGAATTTTTAAATTTGTCCTTTATACTACTTTCGTCTTTAGCTTGATAATATCCCTCGGCACTTAAAAAGGTATCCTTCGCTTCTTTGGAAAAGTTGGACATTTTCCAGATAGGCTCGTAGGTGATAGTACCCCTGCCTGCCGATATGTTGACCTGATTTAAATATACGTCACACTGGTTGAATAAGGAGTGCAGAAAGTTTGTTTCAGGGTATACAGCATATTTGTCGTCGCAGTCCGTTCCATCAGAATGGGCTATACGTAGTTTAGCGTACATGTGCACACAGCTTGGATCAAAAAAGTAAGGGCCTGAGCTGGGTATCACGAATTCTATAGGGGCACTCGGGGAACTAATTGTGTTTAAAGGGTTAATTGTAATAAAGTCACTGTGTTCAATAGAAACTTGAGTTGGGGGCATGTCAAAGAGGGACAGCTCCGATTTACAGCATTGTGAACTACACGGATGGATGAAGCGTGCCATGACGAGTTAGAAATAGTGCCTCCTCTCTCGACAAGTAGTAAACAAACTATGATTCATGAGAGCAATGTCCTTAGCTTATATCAGTAAAAAAAATGGTCAACCATAGGCTTCATTCGCTTAGAACACTTCTTTTTTGATATCCTTTTACGTTTTTTTAGAGCTTCTTTAGGTTTAGCCCCAGCCAATATATCTTCTGCAGTGTTAAGACTTGATTGTTGCGCTTTCCTTCCGAGGTATCTGGCACCCCTCTTCAGCAAAGGGACAGCCGTACGTAGTATGGTAGAAAAAATGGATCCAAGTCCACTACCACGCTGGTATCTCATACCTCGATAGACTGTGAAAGGCTTTCTGTCCATTATAACTCAGTGCGTCGAAAGTGCAGCTTCACTGTTAAGCTCCCGTTACCGAATGGGAAATTTTTTCCCTCAATCGTTCTTGTATATATTGAGATATTGGTTATTAGATTAGTTGCGACATTCACATAATGGGGTCTGTCATATGTAATACTCAGACTCCTTCTTCTATGGTTGGGAATGTGAGCAATGCTGCAGCAGGCGTGCCTGGGTATCCCCAACAAACTGGTGCTCCACTATATTGCTGTAAATATAGCACATGTCTGGGGGTTTATAGCCGTCAACCATTTTCTCCAATTTCAACTGATACATTAGGCTAGACAAGTCGTGTTGTGCCTCGTGAAATGTATCTCTTTGGATGACTAATCGATATCGTCCATCGGTCATGATTTTGAACACTCTTTGCTCTTTAATATTTTGGTTAGCCTGCGATTTTAGGGCCACAGTGCATGCATGGGGATCATTGTTTACGATTTCCTATACTAAGTCGCCCGTAAGATTTGAACTTTTTAAACTTACGTTTAAGTCTCTCACAACATCCTCGGCCTCACCATAGTGACCCGGCCCTAGTGTTACTTCTCTATTGTAATACCGTGCATCCCCAGTCTGGGCGGTACGCATGGTTTCATCCCGAGTTACCCCGGCTTTTTCACACTCATTACAGTCTCTAAGAATCGTAAAAACGGTATCTTTGTAATCAATATTTAAAAAGAGGGTGTCCAGCTGAATTTCACATATCCCCACCTCATACGAATCACGACCCAATTCAATGGGTCCATGGAGTTCTGCTACAAAGTTAGCTAGTGTGTTGTTAGGGTGTACAGACAGGGACGAGGAGGACGGGAGTGTGACGTAGAAATGGTTAGGAGCCATGTTGCATACTATTTAAGCTTCATTATTGCATCAGCTTTTATATAGGTGTTGAAACTTTCTGGGTACCCTAGCCATTTCATCAGGTACAGTTTTCTTTTTCCTGAACCTTTGCTTCCTAAATTTTTTTCAATTTTAAACATTTTTCCTAAATTAAATGCCACTTTCTGCAACTCCTCGCGGTAAAAGCCTCCTGGGATTTCTTCCCCATTCAAATCTTCAATGTAATACATCATTATCTCACCTTTAGGTCTCATAGCCCTAACTTTAAAAATCTCACGTGTCCATCCTTGTCAAATCCCTTCGCGAATTTATTTCCCGAACGCGACAACCTTGCATAATCATTGATTCTGAAACGCGCAGAGTGTGGTGGTGGTGATGTTCCATCTCTTCTCAGCTCTGGGCGCGTACCTCTTTCTAAAACTTCGTTAGGTGTTTTCTCAATCGTGCGATGGTGTGAGCGGTTGTAGGATGAGGCCAATGATCCCAGAATGTTTAGAAAACTGTATGTGTTTTTATGTGTAAAATAGCGATGCATGCGTTCCTTTATGGTACGTTGAACTCTTTCGGCTAAAGAGGCCTTATGTATAGAATTGGTAGTGTAATAGCTGATATTAAACTCTGCCAACATGTTCTGAAAGCACGGCCTATAAATTCCTTCCCCATATCCGGACAAAAATAGCCAGGAACCCTGTTTTCTTTCAACACCAGCGTTTTGGTGGCTTTAGCAACTGTTTCAGGTTATTTATTTTTCAGAGGAATTAGCCACAGATATCTAGAGAATACATCTATTGTGAATAGAATGTAGCGGTAACCATCGTTATACACTGAATATCTTTGCATGACTGTTAATTCTGCTTGCCAAATAGAGTCAATCGAAGCAGCTGTTGTCTTGGCTGTTTTAAACTTTTTTCTCAGAGGCTTATGAAGTGTATAAGCGTCCTGCTCCCGCAAAAATCTCTCAACATCTTTTTTCCCTACTCCGTAAACACTTCTGTACAGTCTATCTACGCCAAAGTAGGAGGCTGGGTTAGAAATGTCATAATAATGTCTTCTTAATATGTTAGCTATTTGCGTATTTTAGAGGCACGTGGGTAGGGTTGACCGTTGTTTAACTTCTTCTTTCTCCTCTTCAGAGGTGTTACCGCCTGGGGTGATGGCGTCTTCAATTGTGTCACGTGCAACGCATGTTCCAAGTCTTTTAACCTGTTCAGATTTCCTATCATTGTTTTTGGGACATTTATTTGTTGTAGTCTTGCTTTAATATGCTTCCATCCTCATGGTGAGAGCCTATCCCACTTTCTCACCAGATCATGGACGATGTCTATGATATTTGATCCCTGTACCTTTGCTCCTTCCACAATGATCTCATTTGTATCGGTCCACTGTATGGCGGGGTCCTCATTCAATAGATTATAAAGACTTAAACCTTTATTCCTCAATGTATGTGGGAGGGTGCTTTTTAATACATGCTCGATATGTTGTGTGACCAACCCATTAATCTTTGGTTGGTCAGCTCTATCACCGGACACAGGTCCTATGTCACCATGTCCATCGTTCCCCGTGCTGTGTCTAATAACCACGGGAATCTCTGTCGGGTTCTTATAATTTTCGTACTCGTGAAGAAATTTCTGCAGAGCTTCTTGGTATAAGATTCTTTTCTCATCAGGTGTTTTTTCACTGTTTAATAGGGCTAGCAATTCGCTTTCCATTCTTTTAAGCCTGCTTTTACGGGGATCTAGATCCGTGTCTGGATTCTTTGAACTTTGCAGTGAAGCATACACCTCGTGTGGAATCACTACCACTTTCTTCATTATATTAATCTAGTCAGTAAAGGACCCAAAACTGAAAATAAGATGGGGAGGAATGACCCCTCTTTGTACAATAATTCGTTTTTTCTTCCCTACAGTTTGACTTTTACGAGCGAGTGCACGTATTATGTTCTTGTAACGGCGTAGGCGAGCCTTCTGAAGTGGTTTCATTGATACATTGCAATTTATAACGTTAAGACAGATTTCACAGATGCATTTTAAAAAGTCGGAGTCGATATTTTTAGCAAACATCTGCTGCATTGCCCGGGGCAGTCGATGATAGATTTTTATTAATTCATGGTATTTCTTTAGTCTCTTTGTCATTCTGGAATATACACCGTTTCAGGCTCGTTTGGAAATATATTCGTTCTTAGAAGCACCCTAAACTTGTTTCGCGGATGAAGGTCGCAAAGCAAATATCCGTAACGCGTACTTGTAGCTTCTTTATAAACTTCCAAAAACTCCTTACGCTGATTCGGGAACATTTGATTGGCTAATACCCATTGGCGACTCGTGGTATAAATGTATGGGGGGCGATTTCATAAAATTTATAATTTTTAGAATTCTAGTACATAAACAATCACATGGTGCTTCCGTACGGTACTTATATGTCAAAAGAAGCCATAAATTTGTATTAAAAAAATATTTTAATAAAATATAAAAATAATTGTTGAATATCTTAAAATTAATATATTTTTTATCTGTTAAATTAATATTTATCGTTTCAAGCAAGGGGGAGCGACCGCTCCATCGCTCCATCGCTCCTATACGCCAGTCGCCACTGCTAATACCCCAATTTGTGATGCATCTTTACGTTGCGCGAATAAGACGATATTGTGTATTTAACGACACATCGCGCATGTATCTATATTTGAAAAATAGATTCTGATTGATGAAGAAGACGCTTATGTTAAGATGGTGGGAGAATACTGTAAATGTCTCGGCAAACGTTTTATCCATCTCTAACATGAGATCGTCAATTACAATGACTGTATGTTCATTTCCCTTTAACGAATTAACGTCATATACACCTTTGTGGAACAAAATATCATCTTGGTACTCGTTGAACACTGATTGATACGTCGAATAGCACTTTATGCACAAATTTTGAGAACATCTTTCCCTTTTCTTTAATGATTTTAAGCATAAATACAGTTTTACCATATCCTGTAGGTCCAGATATAATACATGTGGATGGGCTCATGAACCTGAATTTTTCTACAGAATCCATTTCTAACACGTCACACTCCTAAGTGGGTCATTTACAAAATATAATAAATATTTAAGTGATGACCCTTATAGTCTACAGTCTTGCTTTTCTCTTCTCCCACAGAACCGTGAATGACGATGAGGTACCCGCCCAGCGTGTGTACAGGAGAAAGTTCTAAGCCCCGCCCACCTCTATGATCGATCATGTGACTCCTGCTACTACCTGGGCTTCCCTGCGTGCTCAGTTGATCGCAGTAAGCCCTGGATCTCAGACGTGTATTCTCCCGCGTAGACAGAAAATAGTAATGGCTACCTTTAATATTGCGTGTTCGACGTTTATCAAGTAATATTCGGCAAAGTGCCAAAATGTGGTGGACACTGAAAAACTCCCTATTCTACCTTCCTTTGATACTTTTAAGGCTACATTGAATCGTACGAAGGAGCAAGAGGTACAAATTAGTGATGGGACGATTGTCATATTTCATACAATCGCTGTTGCGATTGCGATTGCGATTGTCAGAATTTGAAAATCGCGCGATTGCGATTGCGATTGCGATGTTTTAGCTTTAGCCTCACATAACGCTCATTTATGCTTTAAATATACCTAAACGCGTTACCTACCATAGGGTTAGCTTGATTTTTTAACATTCCAATTTTACATAGAGCAAATAAAGAGGTGTACTTATTGTTATTATTAAACCAATTTTTTATTCTGTTTTCAACTAATTCGCAACCCGTTTTCATTTCTGTTTTTGACTTATTTATTATTTATTTATTATTCCGTATTGTTGTTAGCTAAACTTTCCTTTAAGTACGCATGAAAGAGCAGCTTTCATAGCAACTTTTGTAGAGATTTAAATCTTTTGTTCACAATCGCACTCATTAAATGCGATTGCAATTGCGATTGCGATTGTAAAAAATGTGCGATTTTATCGCGATTGCGATTGCGATGCATCGTCCCATCACTAGTACAAATACTCTACGGCTATTCTGGCGAGAGAATTGTAGGATTTCGTAGTACTAGTGATGTATTGAACTATGTTGTAGGACTACACTTTATAAAAGCTTACATATACCGTGAAGTAGAAGAAACAACACGTGCAGAAGAGAAGCAACGGATATGGATAGTGAGTCTTGTTGATGAGTGGTGTGACAAGCGATATTATGTCATGTTGCATCATACCGAGTACTCGTACCCTGCGACTGAGAACGTTAATTTTGTCATCATGGAGAATCTTAAGTATTTTTACCACTATATTAATATATGTCATGACCAGGTTTGTAGTGAGGTTGTGGCTAATGGTCTGTGTGAGTTTTTAACAGACTTTAGAGACGAGTATCGATTGTTAAACAAAAGGAAAAATATGGGCATATGTTTCTCTCAAATAGTGCGCCGGATTGTGAAGGTGTTTAGTTTGTGGAAATGAACGTCTGGTGAGTGATAAAACATTAAATCCGATATTGCTTCATATAGCGGAAAATTTCTCAAAACATCTACCAACATAATGGGATACAAGTATTCATGTTGTGGCTAAAGGTCTGCTTGAGTATTTAACAGAATTTAGAGATGAGTATCGCATGCTAAGCAAAAAGGAAAAATATGGTTATATGTTTCTCTCAAATAGCGCGCCGGAGTGTGAATAAAATGTGTTTAGTTCGTGAAAATCCCCCTATGCAAAAATGTCTGGTGCGTATTCTGGGGAGTGGGAGTGATAAAACATTAAAACCGGTATTACTTCATGTATCGGAAAATTTCTCAAAACACCTACCCAATATAATGGGATACAATTATTCGAACAGCGCCGTACACGTTTCATTAGCTTATGGTGTGACTCACTCCTCCCGTCGAGCCGATCCGTTGCATGTGGTTCACAGTCATCTCAGAGCTTGAACCGACTGGACGTGCGCTCCTCGAATACGATGGAACTTCCTTTGAGCAGCATTCTCAACGCCGTGTACGATGTGTCCGTGACGAAGTCGTTGCGCATTTTCAGGCGTAAATCCGGTGCCATTAACTATGTACTGGAAACGACTTGTAGACAAACAAACAAACGGAATGTTGTTTATTTAAGTGGTGAGGCGATGAATAGAATCTTCGTGATAGTTGAGAAGTGGAGTGAGGATCGTTATAAAATTCCTGTAGGTGTAGGTACAGAAAGAGAGCAGATTAGTGACACCCCCTCATATGCTGTTGTTTGTACGTTGTGTATAAATAACGATTGGCCATGCATTGATATACGGCTGATGTGGAAGAATGCTTCTGATAATAACGCTCTTGTCCCTACACGAAACCGTTTCATCCTCGACAGAATGTTTGAAATCGTCGGATTCCGCAAGCTGAAGCCTATATTAGACGCACGTGTTACGGATATGCTTTATTTTGATACGGTTCTTGAATACGCATACATCGCTCTGCTCGATGGGTTTACCGAGTGTAGGACTGAGCAAGGTGAGAATGGTCTAGAGCTGGATGCTTATTTAAAAAGTTTAGACTCTTTGAAATATCATGAACTTTGGTACAAAACACTTGAGCGGTACAGGGCTGAGCTCACCTACACCGTTCACCCTGAAGAACTGTTTCTTTATATAATGAGCAGCTGTCGTAACGACTTAGAAGATTATTTCAACTGCCGCTATGCAGTGCGAAGAAGAGTTCACGATTGAAAAGCTCGGGTCGGTAGAAATAAACCCTCGATTGGAAAGGAGTGTTTATAAACTTGTATTTAATAATGGTGTTGTGGCTAACGATGACCTCTTTGTGCGTGCTGCTGATTGTATTCTAGGCGTATTTAAAGATAACTTGCCAACTGGATGTAAAGTGGGCACAAAAATAGTACTGAACGATATGAAGGCCATTTATATAGAGTACAGGTTTCCCCATAACTTGAGCGGTGAAATAATATTAAACCACGTATACTGCGTAGTGCAAAGCAATAACGATGTGATTGTGAGTTTAGTGTTTTGCGCAGTAGAACAAAGTGAATGTATTTATTTTCAATATATTTAATTATTTAACATAATTGTGTGTATATATATATATATATATATATATACACTATCGGTCAAAAGTTTAAGTACACCTACTAATTTCCAATGTTTTGTTGCTTAGTTCATGACATAAACTTCAAATGTAAACTTAACAGGTACTAGAGATGAATTTGCTTACCTGGCTTTCATATTGTATGCTTCAGTGCATCTGCCCTATGCAGTGTGTTGTAATACAGAAGCTTCTTCAAAATAGTCTTGAAAATTTGTTAATTGACGTCTAGCATGCAATCTAAAATTAATGCCATTAGCCCTGCACAAAGTCCAAAAACAGTTTAAAAGTTTTTACTACCGTATAACAAAGTGAATGTATTTATTTTCAATATATTTAATTATTTAACATAATTGTGTATATATATATATATATATATATATACACTACCGGTCAAAGTTTAAGTACACCTACTAATTTCCAATGTTTTGCTGCTTAGTTCATGACATAAACTTCAAATGTAAACTTAACAGGTACTAGAGATGAATTTGCTTTACCTGGCTTTCATATTGTATGCTTCAGTGCATCTGCCCTATGCAGTGTGTTGTAATACAGAAGCTTCTTCAAAATAGCCTTGAAAATCTGTTAATTGACGTCTAGCATGCAACCTAAAATTATGCATTAGCCCTGCACAAAGGTCCAAAACAGTTTAAAAGTCTTTACTACCGTAGTGTTTCTTCAGGAGTATGTTAATACATGTGATCAGTTATTAACATGCGCTGCAGGTCTTTACATATAAACCCTTGCAGAGGAGCTAACTGTGTAGTTTAAGGTATATTTCTGTGTTTCAAAAGCAAAAATGGGTGCCAAAGCTCAGTTAACAACAGAAAAAAGACAGTCGATTGTAACTTTGAGGAATGAGGGCCAATTACTGAAGCAAATTGCAAAAAAATTAAGAGTTTCTGTGAATGCGGTTGCTTGTGCCATTAAACGGTACGAAGAAACTGGTCAAATAAGGACAGAAAAAGGTCAGGGCGACCAAGAACCACAACAGACTCAGAGGACAAGTATATCCGAGTCACCAGTCGCGCAACAGACGCCTCACAGTACCTGAAATCAAAGCCAGCTGAACAACTCCAGAAGTACAATAGTTTCAACATCAACTGTTCAGAGAAGACTAAGAGAGAGGATTAAAAGGACGAACTGCAGCAAAGAAACCACTGCTGAGATTCCAGAACAAAAAGAAAAGGCTAGTCTTGGCTAAAACACCAAAATGGACTGCTGAGCAGTGGAATTTGTCCTTTGGACTGACGAATCAAGTTCGAAGTTTTTGGATCCAAACGCAGAGTATTTGTGCGGCGCAGAGCGGGTGAAAGAATGACACGCAGTGTATTGTGCCAACAGTGAAGCTCGGTGGAGAAAGTGTGATGGTCTGGGATGTTTTGGAGGGGAGCAAGTTGGAGATCAACACAAAGTCACTGGAATACTGAAACAACGTGGCTATCACAGCATTCTACAGTGCCATGCCATCCCATCTGGACTGCGACTAGTTGGCAAGACAACGATCCTAAACACACTTCCAAGCTGTGTCAAAATTACCTGAAGCAGAAAGAACGGCAACGTCAGCTCACAGTTATGGAATGGCCAGCAAAGTCCCCGAATGTGAACACCACCGAGCTAGTGTGGCATGAACTGGATCGACAAGTGAAAGCCAAGCAGCATCCAGTGTTCAGAAATTCTGGGAACTCTTGCAAGAGTGCTGGCAGCAACTTTCACCGGACTATCTTCTTTCTCTTGTTGAGTACATGCCTCGAATTTGTTCTGCTGTAATTGCTGCTAGAGGAGGCTATTTTGATGAATCTAAAATTTAGACTTTGCTTTTGGTAAATTGTCCTGATTTGTTGCTATTTAAGTTCCCATGTTTGTACTTATGAACTTGTGTCATGATAACTTAGTTAATAAATGAAAAATTGTAAACAAAATTTGAAATTTATGAATATTTCAGGGTGTACTTAAACGTTTGACCGGTAGTATATATATATATATATATATATATATATATATATATATTTCTCCTGTACTGCTATATTGATGGCTATACGTTTTGTATTTCTTATTTTTTTTTTTAAATTTTGTGCAGTAGAAGATAAAGTGTATGTATTTATTTTCAATATATTTAATTATTTAATATAATTGTGTGTGTGTACTGTATATATATTTCTCCTGTACTGTCATAATGATGTTTATATTTTTTATTTTTTGATTATATACATATTCCTCGTTCATATTTCTTATACTATTTTTATTTTTTTATTTTTTTTTATCATTCCAATGTATATTTATTTTCTATATATTTACAATATTTCGTCTAAATAAACGGAATGATGTAATGGTGTTTTATTTAATTCTTTTGGTTGTAAACGATAATTAATTATACCAAATGGCTGGTTACGCCTTCTAAACCGACTGACGGATTTCTAAGCCAACTGTCAAGAATATATGCTTTAATTAAATAAATAGCACAATCTGGCAACTCAACCTGAACAAGCCATTTACGCCTTCTAAGCCAACTGGCGGAATTGTAAGCCAACTGTCAATAATATATGCTTTAATTAAATAAATAGCACAATCAGGCAAGTCAACCTGTACAAGCCATTTACGCCTTCTAAGCCAACTGGCGGATTTACACCTAATAAGACAGCGGGCGCTCAGATGAAATCTTAATATGCACTTGGCTCCTGCCAGGTGAACACCTCTCTTCCTCTCTCTCCTCCTCTCTTTCTCTTGGGGGATAACTCCGCCTCCAAGTTTCATAACCCCTTGTTGCTCTTGCAAAAGTCTCCCTCCCCCTTTGCATACCCCCCCCTTCATTGCATAACTTCTCTCCCTTGTTGCATAACCGTTTGCAACATCTTACAACATTGATCATTATCTCATTGCAACATTCATACACTCGTCCATTTTGCGTCCATACTACCGGCCATTACAGAGGTCCTCCCCGACCAATCCATCGTCCAGGAAAAGTGTCATTTAAAAACACTTTAACATTGCAAGCAAAGTAAGGGGGTGCTCATCCTCTTGAAAGAAAGCTCTTGTAGCAGGCCAGGATTTTCCTGCAATTGCGGAATAAAGAACTGTCGTAACGTGTTAAGGTACGAAATGCCGGTGACATGCCGGTTTATCAAAAAAATAGGGTCCATAAATGCGGGAAACTTGACAGGTGAATTCCTTTCATGTTCACACAGCTCATGAGGATTTCCTCTCCCCAATTCCTACAATTGTGCCGATTAACATTGCCCGATATGTGAAATGTAGCCTTGTCATTATTCTGGAAAATAGGGTTTATTCTGAAAAGAAAAGAAAGTGACAATCAATATTCACAACCAACTGAAACGTATACGTTTGACCTTGTATTTATTTAAAAACTATTTCATTATTTCAATTACCAAAAAGGTTATTCGACTTTCTTTTTGCTATATTAATTTTGGGACACCCGGTGTGTTTGTATATAATATATATATATATATATATATATATAACCTCGTTAACCTCGTTGCTGTTCCGTGCGTTGGTCTCTCTTCACACGAAGGTCAAGCTGGTGGCGTCGACTCTAGGTTTGGCTTGGTGGAGGAGCGAGTTGCTTTCTTGCGCTCTCAACGTACATAGCCAGGTACACCCGGCTCATCTTGTACCGTTCTGAGCCAGGCATCTAGTCTTCTCTTGAAGACTTCAACCCCTGTAACGTTTGTGAGGTCCTTTGAAAGCTGGTTAAAAAGTCTTGGCCCCCTGACATCCACACTATTTTCCTTTAGTGTTGAGGAGGTCCCTTGTCGGCCTTTAATTTCGGAACACTACACATTCTGCCTTTCCTATTTTCCAGTGTTGTTTGAATGGTAATTGGGTTTAGTTTGAGTTTGGTATCAGTTTTTCGATCATTTTCCATATATACAGTATATGATAGATTACGGTGTACCTCTCTTCTTTCCAGGGAGTACAGATTCAGTTTACGTAGTCTTTCCCAGTAGTTGAGTTCTTTGCAGCCATCAATCTTGCCTGTGAAATGTCTCTGCGTTTCTTCTAGTTTATTAGTTTCTTCCTTTTTATATGGGGACGTCAAAACTGAGCAGCATTCAAGTTTTGGTATAATCAGTGTTTTTAGCAGAGGAATCATTACTGTCCTGTCCCTTCTTTTGAACGTTCTTAGTACCTGTCCCGCTACTCTTTTTGCTTTATTTATCGCTATCTGATTTTGTGTTTCGAATTTCGCATCATCGGTCATTATTTCCCCGAGATCTATGGCTTTCGTGCTTCTCTGAATTTCCTGTCTATCTGGAGCATAATATGCAGTCTGTTTAATTTACTCTTCTCTACCATATCTCAAGAGCTGAAATTTCTCGGTGTTAAATGTCATGTTGTTGTCTCCTGACCATTTGTATATTTTGTTCGTGCCCTTCTGCAAGGCCTCCACTTCATTTACATCGCTGATTTTTCTGCTGATCTTTGTATCGTCTGCAAAGGATGTTACTATACTGATGCTGTTTACTCCGCGGTCTATGTCTGTTAGCATGATAATGAATAAGAGTGGGAGTGGGGCCAGTACTGTCCCTTGTGGTACTGAGCTACGTACGATTTGATGATGATATACCTTGAATTCTGACGACCTGTAGACGTTCTCTGAGGAAGTTGTAGATCCATTTACCACTTTGCCTGTTATTTCCATATATTTCATTTTATGTGCTATTATACCTTGATAACATTTGTCGAAAGCTTTAGCAAATTCCGTGTATATGACATTGTAGTTGTCATTGTCTTCCAGTGCATCTAGGATACTGTTGTGTTCTATTAGTTGTGATATGCATGATCTACCTGATCGGAATCCGTGCTGATTTTTGTTGAATCTTTCCAGTGTCTCCAAGAAATCATAAATTATATATATATATATATTAGTGATGTAGCGGATGTCATTTTTTTCACATCCGCGGATGCGGATGCGGATGAGGATGTTTGATTTCAACATCCGCGGATGCGGATGTCTACATTTTCGTTATTTTTTAGGATATATTCGAGATGTGTTGTGTTTAACGTATATAATAAGTTATTATATAGAGAGAGCTGTAGCTATAATGTAGTATAAATAATTGATTAATTGTACAATAATTGCTGTACTTTTCTCTGAACATATAAAATAATATCAAGCATCTAACTAATATAGAAATCAATTAGTGAATTCGTCTGCAAATAAATTCGTTATATTTTGTTGAGTTTCAGCCACAATTAGAAACCATAATTGTGTTACCAGGATGCGGGACGTGAACCAACTCAAATGCACCCCACCGACCTCTTTCCCCAACCTCCACCCTTATAGAAAGAGATCTTTAATTAGCTTGATAACTATTTATATTAAGTTTAAAGTTTTATTAGGCATATTTATAAATGAGTAATTAAAATAAAGTAAACTAAGATGTTCATCGTTTAATGTTCAAACTTAATTATAGGAAGGTTATGCTTAAGGAACATTAACTTTTCTGCCTTTTCTGCTGCCAGTCTGTTTCTCTTTTCATCATATATTAATCCAGCACTGATAAATAATCTCTCGCTTGGTACGTTTGTTGGAGGACAGGCTAAATGTTTCCTTGCAAGTTTACTCAAGTATGGATAGATATTCTGCGTATTTTTCCACCAACTAATAGGATTGTCACATGCAGCCAGGCGTTTTTCTTGGTGATAGCTCTCGATCATTTTTACTACATCTTTTGACATCGCGTAGGTCTCGTCACTGCTGCTTGACTCAAGAAACTGAGAGACAGATTCTGTGATAGATTTGCTTGTTGAAGGTGTTGGTTCTGTCACTGAAACTTTTATTCTTTTGGTGGGTGGCGAAGCGACAGATTCAAGAGATTGAAGCTCTTCAACTGCTTTGCCAAGTGATGATTTAACTCGTTCTAATGTACTAGGTGAAAATAACTTAGCTTTGTAACGTGGATCTAAGTAGGTTGCAAGAGCGTAACTTCATACAAGAACAGCCTCTCGTCTTGTCGCTTGCATCACTTTTGCGCACAATGAACTAGTTCTATTAATATAGTAGAATTTGATAATTTCCGCTTATTAATGACGTTTTATCTCAACGGTCCACATCCGCACGACATCCGCAGCCCAAAGTGCGGATGCGGACGCGGATGCGGATGCGAGAAAATGTGCGGATGTTCCGCGGATGCGGATGCGGATGTGACCTACATCACTAATATATATATATATATATATATATATATATATATATATATATAACCTACTGAAGCCAGGTTGCCACGATAAGGTAACCATTAGAGATAAATTAGTATGTATTTCACACTGCCACGAAAAGAGGTTCTCGGGAATTGAAGATTTCACAAAAGTTGGAATTACTGGACTTTGGCGAGCAAATCAAAGTCAAAGGAAAATTGCGCGAAAGCTTTGCATTCCTTTATCAACAATTAACAGAGTCATTGTATATTTCAAGAATACCCAGCCAAGAACAGTTGCTGGTCGTCCTGGTCACTCAAGTGCATCTGAAAGAGCGTTTCATGTCACCAGAAGGCGTACGGAAACGAACCCTAGCCAAATCGCTGCTGAATTGGTTGTCCAAGTTAAGGTTAACTCTAAGGCCATCACACAATATCTTCACGACATGGGCTACTATTACGGAGCAGCTAGAAGGAGGTCCATGCTTATCTCTTGCAACATTGCTCGTCGGAAGCAGCAGGCAGCATCGATGGTTAAACACGAGTCTGCCTTTTGGAACACCGTAATTTTTCCGGGGGAGTCTCCGTTCGCTTTATTTTCAGACAGTGGATGTGTACAGATATGGAGACGTCCCTCCTCAGAATTTCCTCAAAGGTATCTGCAAACTACGATAAAACATGAAAGATGTTCTTTAATGATATGGGATACAACTTTTAGCAATGGGCGAACAGAGCTGATAGTCTAGACAGGAACTGCTATTTCAGTCAGATATGTAAAGATCCTAGAAGAGTAGCTGTTATCCATTTATTCCACTGAAAATGTATCTCCATGTCAAAGTGTATTCATGGAAGATGGTGCCCTAGTTTATACCACTCGTGCTGGCAGCCATGGAATTGAACATCTTCTATGGCCAGGTCAATCCCCGAATATAAATCCAATAGAACATGTATGGTACATAATAGATTGCCATTAATTAAAGGTAACCAAAACTTGCATCCATAAAAAACCTCGTCAAACCTATAAAAAAAGAATGGGGTGCATTAGCTAAAAAACAAATAGCAAAGCTCATCAACAGAAAGCCTGAACGTGTGTCAGCTTTACACACTGAAAAGGAAAGGAGGAAGCAACGTTATTCTAAATATTGTATATTAATTCAACAAATTTACTATTATTTATGGACTTTTATTCTCAAATAAAAAATCGTTAGAAAAACCAAAGGTGTCTCTAACTTATGTCAATCCTCTAGAATATATTACGAGTTATGAGTTTTACACAAACGAAGATATATTTCTGTCCTGCTTTTGTTTATTGTGAATTATTATATATATATATATATATATATATATATATATATTATATATATATATATATATAATATATATATATATATATATATATATATATATACTGTATATATGTATGTATGTATAAATTCCTGATTCACTGGAAAGTAATGAAAACTATGATGTACTATACACAGACTTTCCTAAAGCGTTTGACAAGTGTGACCACGGAATCATAATACATAAACTGAAATATATGGGAATAAAAGGAAAAGTAGGGAAATGGATATATAATTTCCTTAGTGAGCGGCGGCAAGTTGTTACAGTAAAAGGAGCATCTTTATCAGAATCAGAGGTCCTCAGCTCAGTACCACAAGGAACAGTATTAGCTCCACTACTCTTCATAATCATGCTAACTGACATAGATGAGGAAGTTACCAGAGACAGCACAGTAACATCCTTTGCGGATGACACAAAGATCAATAGAAAAATAAGAAACCCAGAAGACATAAGATCCCTACAAACCGAGATAAACAGAATCTACAAGTGGACGGACGACAACAATATAAAGTTTAACACTGAGAAATTTAAGCTATTACGGTACGGTAAAAGAGAAGACCTAAAATCCATGGAATATTATACCCCAAATGGACAGGAAATTCAGAGAAATCCCCAGAGCAAAAGATTTAGGGGTTGTAATGACGGATGATGCGAAATTTGAGACAAAAAATAAGATAGCAGTAAACAGAGCAAAGAGAATAACGGGACAGATATTGAGAACCTTTAAACGAAGGGATAGGAATGTAATGATTTCTCTACTGAAAACCCTGATAATACCCAAATTGGAATACTGCTCGGTCCTAACATCCCCATATAAAGAAGAAGACATTAGACAGCTGGAAGGGATCCAGAGAAGCTTCACAGCCAAGATCAATGGGTGCAAAGAACTAAATTACTGGGAAAGGTTACGCGAACTAGACCTATACTCACTGGAAAGGAGAAGAGAGAGATACACTATTATTTACACTTGGAAAATAATGGAGAAACTAGTCCCTAATCTTACTCTGAACCCTATAACTCCCCAAACAACGGTGGACAGTAGAAACGGGCAGACTGTGCCGTATTCCCAAATTGAAGGCGAGACAGGGCACATCCTTAACCCTGAAAGAAAATAGTTTTGTAGTGAGAGGACCAAAACTGTTTAATCAGTTACCCAAAGACCTAAGAAACACAAATGGAGTTGCAGTGGAAATCTTCAAAAGAAGACTAGACGCCTGGATCAAAACAATCCCCGATGAGCCGGGCGTACCTGGCTATGTGAGGTGAAGAGCGCAAGAATCAAACTCACTACTTCACCAGGCCAATTCGAGAGGAGGGGCGACAAGCTTGACCTTCGCGAAATGAGAGATCATCACGCGAAACCTTTGTAAGGTTGTAAGGTAAAAGTATATAAAATGTTTACGTTAATTCAAGGTTTTAGTTTAAATGAAAAGCGTGAAAGTAATTGCTCTTTAGAAATGAATTTGGAGTAGGTTAATTACCGTCTACATTACATAGTAACCTAATATTTCAAAGTATCATCACTTTTATATAAAAATAAGTTTGACACAATTGAACAGATGAGGTTTGAGATGATAAATGTATATTGAAGTTTGGTTACTTCGAAAGCTAAGTTTGAATATTATATATATATATATATATATATATATATATATATATATATATATATATATATATATATATATATATATATATATATATACAGAGTGTCCCAAAACCATGTATACATTTTTTAAAAACTTATAACAGGCGAACCCACTAACAGATTCAGATGATTTTTATTTCTTTTATAGCCTATAGCCTAAGGAGATACAACAGCGAAATTGTTAACAGCCTTGCCTAGCTTAAGGAGATACAAAATCGAAATTAGTAATAGCCTTGCCTGCCTACAGTAAGCATGGAAAATGGAAGTGTGCGCTTATCATTTGAGCAACGAAAATGGATACTAAAGTCGTATTTTAAAGTTGAGAAGATATCAAAGGTTCAACAACAGTGGAGAGACAATTTTGGAACTAATCCTCCAACTCGACTTACCATTTCACGTATCTGTGAGAAATTTGAAGTATACGGTACTGTGCATGATGTGTACAAGCAAGCGACTGGGCGTCCAAAGACATCAACAGATGCTAACACTTCTGATGAAGTGCTACAGGTATTCAACCGATCACCAAGAAAATCTGTGAGACAATGTGCTCGTGAAAAAGAGAAAAGTAAGACAAGTGTCCACAGAATTCTGAAGAATGCTAAATGGAAATCTTACATCCCGAGATTATTACATGCCTTGAATGAGGATGATCCGGATCGCAGAATCAAGTTTTGCGAATGGTTTCGAGTAAAAAACACAGAAGATGGCCAATTTGCGGACAAAATTGTGTGGTCTGATGAGGCTACATTTAAGTTGAATGGTATAATTAATCGTCATAATTGAACATACTGGTCACAAGAAAATCCACACATTTATGTGGAACGACATGTAAATTTACCGGGTATAACTGTCTGATGTGTTTTTCTTCCAAAGGTTTGGTTGGTCCATTCTTTTTCGATGGTACAGTTACCGGTCATAGCTACCTCAACATGCTTCGGGGAAAAGGTTTTCCTGCAATTCGACAGTTATACGGAGATGAGGACATTTACTTTCAACAAGATGGAGCACCTCCTCATTACCATCAGGATGTCAGGAACTACCTTGATGAAACATTTCATTATCGGTGGATCGGACGACGAGGTAGTATTGAGTATCCACCACGTTCACCAGATTTGAACCCACTTGACTTTTTTTTATGGGGTCATTTGAAAAATGAAGTACACAGTAGAAGACCTACATCACTTGAACAACTAAAGAGCACAGTTGAAGAAGCGTGTAGAAATATCCCTACAAACATTTTTGTTGAAGTCTGCCAATCAGTGAATCAAAGAGCGCAGTGGTGCATTGATGTCAGTGGTCGACATTTCGAACCCTTACGTGTTTAAAACAAATTAAACTATCTATTATTTCGATGTTGTATATTTTACCTATAAAAAGAAATAAAAATCATCTGAATCCGTTAATGGGTTCGCCTGTTAGAAGTTTTTTAAAAATGTATACATGGTTTTGGGACACTCTGTATATATATATATATATATATATACGCATAAAACGTATAAGCGTGTCAGAGGTTCCCAATAGAATTAAGTTTTGAAATATCTGATGTTCTATCGTTGGTTTATTAATGTAAGCTTTTTTTTTAACATATTTTTAAAACTTTTCCTCGTAAAACACATTTAATATTTCATAAATAAAGTTCTGATGTATAATTTTTTTTTTAATTTTCCTTCAATCATATCTTGACTATATTGCGACAATATATCAAATTCATATTAAATCTCAAAACATGTTCATTAGTTAATCGGAAGTTAAGAAATGTATCGCCTCGAACTTATTTAGAAGGTAATGGAAAAATACATGTTCAGAAATGTGTTTCAATTTGAAACACTGTTTTTTCACAGTGTGAATGAATGTGCTGAAAGAGAACGCCTTTTACCTAACCTTTTCTTAATTCCTGTGACAAAACATATCGTTTATATATATATATATATATATATATATATATATATATATATATATATATATATATATATATATATATATATATATATACAGGTGTTTCAGGAGGAAAGGTCAATACTTTGGGAGGTGATAGTATCGGTCATTGTGAGAAAAAAAGTTCATATGAACATGGGTCTAATTCTGAAAGGTTACGGAGATAGAGCTATTTGAATCTGATGCGCGCGCAGCTTTCCTCCCCCTTCCCTCCCCTATAACCTTGAACCATGTAAGCTGTAATGTAAGCATGTAACATAAGCCAATCGACAGCTGACTGTTGTGAGTGACATTGTTTGGTGTATGAAGCAGTGTTAAGAATGGCACACACACCTTCAAACATGCCAAATATGCAGATATGCTGTATGTCTACGAGTTGCAAAGTGCAGTGAGGTTGACGGTGGGATTTTCGAGAACGTATTGTAAACTGTAACAAATTTGTCATTTCTGTATCTGATACCATTCAAAATGCCACTGTTTAAACATTAAATGTTAGAAACAGTAATTGGTTTCTCTTTCTTGATTACCATTAACAATGCTTTTGTATTTGTAGATTCAAACAGTTCTATCTCCGTAACCATTCAGAATTAGACACATGTTCAAATGAACTTTTTTTCTCACAATGACCGATACTATAACCTCCCGAAGTATTGACCTTTCCTCCTGAAACACCCTATATATATATATATATATTATATATATATATCTATATATATATATATATATATATATATATATATATATATATACAGGGTCTGTCAAAAAAATCTAAGCCAATTTGAAATCTCTATAAAATGCGCAATTTGATAGAGATTTCAAATATTTTTTACACAATAAATAAAAGGTTCATAAATAATCTGTGATAATTTTATAACTTTATTTTAAATATTTTAGGAGTTATGCGGTTATTTCTACAGATTGCGAAAATTTCAGTTTTTCTC
>JAJOZX010000632.1:1040000-1050000 GCA_023014485.1 Bathynomus jamesi
CTGGTCTTCGGGTGTATTCTCCTGTCTCCACATAACGTTGGTAGACACGTCGAACCGTTGTTCTTGGAATTTCTAGCGCATCGGCGACGTAACGCTGGCTCCGGCCATCTTCAATTAGGGCGACGACTCTTGCGACGTTCACGGCACTCAAATCCATTGTAAATGTCCAATTCTGAAACCCAAATGCCTACTCCCACTAATGGAAGAAAAAAGTGGCACTAGCAGTCTAAGAGCAACTGAATGTCAGACTGCCGAATTCTTAAAAGAAGTCGAAAATTCGTTACAGCCAATGTGTTCGCAGCTGACGTTGTTTTGTCTCGTTATTTGGTTACCTCATAGACTATATTTTTGAATTTTAAAACTTTTATAAACAGAAGCTTGCCCACTTTTTTGCTTTCGCGATAGTCAAGTGGGCCGATACCTGACAGAGATGCATTCTTCGAAGAGAAACTGCAAGAAGAATGTATAACAGACTTTGATTTTACCCCAGATGATGTAGCGAGAGCTATAGGATAAATGAAATCACATTCAGCTGCAGGTCCGGACAAATGGAACGCACTATTAATTAAAAACTGTAAAAATGAAATTGGTACACCCTTATACTGGATATCGAGAAGATCCTTAGACACTGGGGAAATACCGAGCATCTTGAAGAGAGCAAACATTGTCCCTATATATAAAGGCGGGGATAGATCTCAAGCAAAGAACTACAGACCAGTGTCATTGATGTCCCATCTCACTAAAATATTTGAAAGAATAGTTAAAAAGAAAATCTATGACTTCTTGAAGACACTGGAAAAATTCAACGAAAATCAGCACGGATTCCGATCGGGAAGATCATGCCAATCACAACTTATAGAACATTATAACAATATCCTAGATGCACTTGAAGGTAATGAAAGCTTTCGACATGTGCGATCATGATATAATAGCACATAAAATGAAACATGGGAATAACAGGCAAAATGGGAAACTGGATCTATAACTTCCTCAGAGAACGACTACAGGTGGTCAAAATTCAAGGTGTATCATCATCAGAATCAGAAGTACGCAGCTCAGTACCATAAGGTACAGTGCTGGCCTCACTCCTGTTCATTATCATGCTAAGGCATAGACAGTGGAGTTGACAGCAGCAGTATAGTAACATCATTTGCGGACGATAAAAGATCAGCAGAAAAATCAGCGATGTAAATGAAGTGGAGGCCTTGCAGAGGACACAAACAAAAAACAAATGGGCAGAAGACAACAATATGACATTTAACACCGAGAAATTTCAGCTCTTGAGATATGGTAGAAAAGAGGATATTAAACAGACTGCATATTTATGCTCCAGATAGGCAGGTAATTCAGAGAAGCACAAAGCGGTTGACTTGGGGGTAACAGTGACCGAGGATGCCAAATTCGAGACACAAAATCAGATAGCAACAAACAAAGCAAAAAGAGTAGCGGGACAGGTACTAAGAACGTTCAAAAGGGGGACAAGACAGTAATGATTCCTCTCCTGAGAATACTGATCCATACCAAAACCTGAATACTGCTCAGTTTTGACGTCCCCCTATAAAAAGGAAGAAATTAATAAACTAGAAGAAACGTAGATACATTTCACAGCCAAGATTGATAGCTGCAAAGAACTCAATTACTGGGAAAGACTACGTAAACTAAATCTGTACTCCCTGGAAAGAAGAGAAAGGTATACTATAACACTGTGTAACACTGATTCTGTTTATATAGAATTTTTTATGTTTTTATATGCATTTGTGAGCGCTGAGTCCAAATCTGGCCTTGGTTTGTGTGTATCATCAATGGTTTCAGAGATAATCCATTTTTCATGTTTTACCAGTATAATGTTATTATGGGCGCAGCAATATCAGAATAATCAGGAATTGTTGAGAACAATCCGGATGTTCGTTGACAGTTTCTTGCTCTAGAAATTGCCCGAAACTTCCATTGCTATATAAAGAAGAGCGCAGAGTCTGAGAAGTCAGTAAGTGTGAGCCCACAAAGAAAGCAGGTTGTTTGTCTGATGGTTACCAGCACTGAGGTACTGTGTTTCTGTGCTTCTCTGTGCTGACGATTTGAGTGTTATCGATCCTTTTTTATTGCGAACATTATTTCAGTGTTGTGAATACATCTTTTTTCTGGAATCTGTAATCTGTTGCAGATTTAATAACTCTTCTCTCTATATCTGCAGGTTATGATTAATGTAGTACAGTTTGATAAAGAGAATGGCAACTAGAGCTTGTAAACACTCGCCGGATATATTCTGCTACATTTGTGGGTATTACATAGGCCCCAAGCAAGTATCGCACAAGGTTGTGAAAGGCACCAAGTTCTGGATCGCGTATCGGCTCTATTTTGGTATGCTATGGTGACCAAGATAAGCCCTGGGCACCCCTGTGATCTGTGGAAGTGCCGCTCCACACTTGAAGGGTGGCTGCGGGGAGTACGCAAGGCAATGCCCTTTGCGGTACCCAGAATATGGAGAGAACCAAAGAGCCACCACGACGATTGCTCCTACTGCATGGTAGATGTTTCTAAGTACAGGAAAGTTAAAGGAAGGCAGACTCTTCAGTATCCAAGCATAGCGTCGTCCATAGCTCCTGTACCACATGGCGAAGGTCTCCAATACACGTCCACCAGAACAGGTATCTATCCATTACTTTACCTTCTGTATTTACAGACTGTGGGTCATTATATGTGTCGATTTTTCTTAGTGCTGATGCTCTTCTACATATATAGCTATGCAGGTTGAAATGAGGATGCAGCTAGCTCATCTGAGATGTCGGCTGGTGAGGACAGTCATGATGAAGAATATAGTAACTTTCAGTACAAACCCTCACTTTCCAAATCAGAGGGAATTGGACGACTTAATTAGAGATTTGGGTCTGACGAAATCAGGGTCTGAGCTTCTGACCTCCAGACTCAAAGAGTGGAATTTGCCTGGAGAAGACTGCAAGAGCACTGTATACCGAAAGCGGCATGAAGAGTTTGCAAGGTTCTACGATGTCAATGGCTCTCTCTGTTATTGCAGCGAGGTTAATGGTCTATTCACAGCTATTGGGTTAACACATATACCCTCAGAGTGGCGCCTGTTTATTGACAGTTCAACTCTGAGTTTAAAAGCTGTTGTACTCCACAATGGGAACAAATATCCATCTATACCAGTTGCACATTCTGTTCAAATGAAAGAGGACTATGAAAATGTCAAACAACTGCTCACTCAAATCAGGTATGAAAATATAACTGGGACGTGTGTGGTGATTTCAAAATGATTGTTTCCTGTTAGGTTTACAAGGAGGGTTTACTAAATATTCATGTTTTCTTTGCCTGTGGGATAGCAGCTTCAACTGAGCACTATAAAACAGTTCAGTGGCCTCCACGTGAAGGACTGTAACCAGGAAAGTACAATGTACTCAGGAACCTCTTGTGAAGCCTGACATAGTTCTGCTACCACCTCTCCATATTAAGTTGGGTCTAATTAAGCAGTTTGTAACTGCGTTAGATTTTGGAAGGGAAGTTTTCAACAGATTCGGGTCATGTTCCCTAAACTCTCTGAGGCCAAAGTCAAGGCTGGCATCTTTGTAGGACCACAAGTCAAGGCGCTGTTGAATTCAAAGAACCTTGAAGCCAAGATGACTCCGATCGGAAAAGAGGCTTGGTATGCTTTCCGTGATGTGGTTCGTGGGTTTTTAGTTAACCATAAAGCACCAAACTATAAGGAGTTAGTGTCAAACTTGATTAAGTGCTATGGCAAAATGGGGTGCCGTATGTCTTTAAAATTACACTATCTGCATTCACATCTAGACTTTTTTCATGATAACCTGAGCGATGTGAGTGAAGAACATGGCGAAAGATTCCATCAAGATATTCAAACGATGGAGAAAAGGTACCAGGGCCATTGGGATGCTTCCATGATGGGAGACTACGTATGGTTGCTGATCAGAAAGGATAAGAATGTTCATACGCGGAAGTCGCGTTCTTCAGTGTATTTTTAATGAACGCACACTGCATAACGAGGCTTGTTATTCTCTTATCGGTTCTCCTCATGATATATATTATATCCTTTGCACCATTTTGGGTTTGTCAAACAATTTTGGCTCAATAAACATTAATTTCCAATAGTGTTTTTATTTTCAGAAAATATTTATGTTAGCCTTCTTTATATACTTTGCCATATGAAAAGTGTGATAACCTATATTTTTGAAACGGTTGATGATAGAGCAAAACCAATATCATTTTTGGAATCAGCCCCGAAATCATTAAGAAACGACAGAAAAATCACAATAAACAAAATTTGAAATTTTGTTACCCAGTGTAATCTACATATGGAAAATGATCGAAAAACTGGTACCAAACCTAAAACTAAACCCAATTACCATCCAAACAACGCTGGAGAATAGGAAAGGCAGAATGTGTAGTGTTCCCAAATTAAAGGCCCGACAAAGGACCTCTCAACACTGAAGGAAAATAGCTTGGTTGTCAGGGGCCAAGAATTTTTAACCAGCTTCTAAGGACCTCAGAAAAGTTACAGGGGTCAAAGTTGAAGTCTTCAAGAGAAGACTAGATGCCTGGCTCAGGACAGTACCAGATGAGCCGGGTGTACCTGACTATGTGCGGTGGAGAGCGCAAGAGAGCAACTCGCTCCTCCACCAAGCCAAACCTAGAGGCGGGGCCACCAGCTTGACTTTCGTGTGAAGAGAGACTGACGCACGGAACCGCAACGAGGTCAACGAGGTTATATATATATATATATATATATATATATATATATATATATATATAGAGAGAGAGAGAGAGAGAGAGAGAGAGAGAGAGGAGAGGAGAGAGAGAGAGAGAGAAAGACCAACCCGCAAGATGACGTCATGAAATAATTCAATAGTGGCCTGAAACGTATCCTCAAAAATCATACAAAATTAATTCTACTTTTCACATCCACCTCTTTCTCTCTTCTCTATCTTTACGGTCTTATAAAAACCCACAAACCTGGCAACCTTATGCGTCCTATTATTATTAGCTCTGTGGATTCTATTACTTACAAACTCTCCAGATGGCTTGTCAAAGTTTTGTTCGCCATTCTCGGTACTATCTCTGATTCACATGTAAAAAATTCCATGGATCTTACTGAAAAACTGAATAATATACGCATTGAAACCAACGATGAGCCGGGTGTACCTGACTATGTGCGGTGGAGAGCGCAAGAGAGCAACTCGCTCCTCCACCAAGCCAAACCTAGAGGCGGGGCCACCAGCTTGACTTTCGTGTGAAGAGAGACTGACGCACGGAACCGCAACGAGGTCAACGAGGTTATATATATTATAATATATATATATATAATATATAGAGAGAGAGAGAGAGAGAGAGAGAGAGAGAGAGAGAGAGAGAGAGAGAGAGAGAGAAAGACCAACCCGCAAGATGACGTCATGAAATAATTCAATAGTGGCCTGAAACGTATCCTCAAAAATCATACAAAATTAATTCTACTTTTCACATCCACCTCTTTCTCTCTTCTCTATCTTTACGGTCTTATAAAAACCCACAAACCTGGCAACCTTATGCGTCCTATTATTATTAGCTCTGTGGATTCTATTATTTACAAACTCTCCAGATGGCTTGTCAAAGTTTTGTTCGCCATTCTCGGTACTATCTCTGATTCACATGTAAAAAATTCCATGGATCTTACTGAAAAACTGAATAATATACGCATTGAAACCAACGATGGATTGATTAGTTTCGACGTTTGTTTATTGCTCACAAAAGTGCCAAATGGGATGGCCATGGATAATCCTTAGTTGTCCCTTCTCTTCAATATTTATAAGGATTTTTTTGAGATAACTTACTCGTACATCCCGAGAATCCTGGGTGTTGGCATCCCATGGTTGCGGTACGTAGATGATATTTGTGTATCTGGCTCATGAGGTGTGACTTGGATGATTTCCTCGGTCAGTTGAGTAATCAAGTCTCCTCCATTAACTTTAGTTAGGAAGTGGAACAAAACTCATTCCATTTTGGATGTGCGTTTACACTGGGAAAGCCCAGGTTTTAAGTTTAGTATCTTACGGAAAAAACAAATAATTTGTCCAATGCACATCTTCACTCGGGATATGATACCCCGACCAAGAAAGCCTTACGTTCTTCTGTGTTTCTCCGTGCTCTTAGGATCGCCACCCCGGAATACATGGATGCTGCTTTAGAAAAAATCAACAATATTGGAAGTAATTTGTTACCCATCTGCTTTTTTGGAATCGTGCCTTAACAAGGCAAAACGAACCTTCTATTGTGTGAATAATAACCCTCGCACTTTATCGAAGAATATTTTAGTACTCACTTTCTTCTCAGGCTTTTTCGCATTGCTAATGTACTTAATCTTTTGAACATCAATGTAGAATTTTCATATGATAATATTGTGAAAAATGTCATAATAAAGAATAGTCCTATCAATAATTCAGGCATTATCTATAAAATTGGTTGTAAACAATGCGATTCCTTTTATATTGGACAGACGGGAAAAGATTTGAGCACACTTACAAAACAATATCAATATTCCTTTAGAACGGAACAGTCATCGAACGCCCTTTTTGTCCATTTGTCAGAATTGTCCCATTGTATTGATTGGAATAATTCTTCAATTTTGTTTTACTCAAGCAATATTGTTAACAGAAACATTCTTGAGTTTGTCATCATTCAACTTACAAAGAATTTCAACCTCAGCTAGGTTTTTTTCGTTCGATCGTTAGTCTGAATCAATTCAGATCAGATTTAGAGAAGAAAGGCAGAGCACTAAAATTCTGGTAGATTTTCCACGTGGATTGTATGCTTCTCCATTATTCTATGCACCAATCATATTGTTTTTGTGTTTCTTTATGAACTGTATATACTGTCTCGATCTTGTTATTAATTTCATTGTTCCTGAGGATGTCATTTAGATGAAAGCGGTTGAGCACTATTTTGTGTTTTAATTTTCCTTCGTGGTATTTTCATCATAAATATTATTCACGTGTTACTTTCGTGAAATAATATTCACACACACACACACACCACACACACACACACACACACACATATATATATATATATAATATATATATATATATATATAATATATATATATATTCAAAAGAAGATTAGACGCCTGGCTCAGAACAATCCCCGATGAGCCGGGCGTACCTGACTATGTGAGGTGGAGAGTACAAAAAAACCAACTCTCCACTTCACCAGGCCAACTCGAGAAGAGGGGCGACAAGCTTAACCTTCGCGAAATGAGGAATCATTGCATGGAACTTTTGAAAGGTTGAAAGGTATACTATATAATATATATATATATAATATATATATATATATATATACAGAGAGAGAGAGAGAGAGAGAGAGAGAGAGAGAGGAGAGAGAGAGAGAGAGAGAGAGAGAGAGAGAGAATAATGGTTTAAAACACTTGAAACCCTCCACACATCGTTAATTACTTAAAAACACAAACAAACGGAAAACCCTCTCATAATTCTCCCTTTAATTCCCCTCATCCGTCCTTTTACTGTCCATCACAGAATCCCCTCGATGGGATGCCTCGTATCGTGCCAGGAAAGTGGCACGCGATCTCCGAGTAATCGCGCATCGCTTCTGATTCCTCGCCCCAGTAATGATCGTCCTCTGAAGGGCTCACGATCGATCGTTTCCATTTTGTGATCGTTCCTTTCAGCTATGTGAGGTCGATTGAAGTCATGCGTACATATCTACTCTCTCCTCTCTCTCTCTCTCTTTCTCTCTCTCTCGGAGCTACGTAGTGGCCACGACGCAACACTTCACGTTAGATCAGGGAGGTTAACCGACATGTGGTCTGTTCAGTATTGAGATGGATGATCGTCCTCTGCATTCAGATGATGTAGCGACCTGTGGTTTGGATCCCAAATAAAGTTGTAGCTCTCTTTCATCACATGGTTGTGTCGTGTCGTGGTTAGCATCGCTGACTATAAATCCACCATCCTAGGATTCATCTCACACAGCTGTTCATCCTAACCCCCCACCCCCCCAAAAAAAATTGGTTGGTTGGTAAATATGAGAAGCCTAGTAGTTGAGACGCTGGACTGCTGATCATGAGGTCGTGAGGTAGAGTGCCGGGGAGGAATTTGTAAGTTTTGACTACCTTGGTGGGTCGTAGTTCGGATTCGACGTTAAGCTGTAGGCTTAAGGTGGGGCAACAAGGTTAACCTTCGTCAGAATGAACTATTCGGGGGGAAGCGAAACCAAAGTTACCAAGTATATATATATATACATATATACAGGGCGTCCCAAAAAAATGTATACACACTTTAAATAATTATAAAGGCAGTGTTTATTAAAATACATTTCATTTTCAAAATGTAATAGAATCTACAGACATTATTTAATTGTTTGGTCAACGCCTGTTTTCAAACTGACGTCCGTTCTGGTCCAGGCACTGCTGATAACGCGAAGCAATGGAATCGCAAACATCACGAAACATTTCGTTTGGTATTTTGTGTGCATTCTCGTTCAATGGCTGCTCTCAATTCAGCGACTGTTGCAGGTTTTATAGCGTAGACTTTGTCTTTTAAGTATCCCCATAAAAAAAGTCTAGTGGTGTGAGGTCTGGTGAACGCGGAGGGTATTCTACGAAACCCCTTCGTCCAATCCACATCCACATCGTGCCAAGTACCACTCGCAATACTCCACTCTTCGGTCCGGATCATCTTCATTAATAGCATGGACTAATCTTGGAATGTAACTTTTCTATTGACAGCGCTTCAAAATGCGTTGGACAGACGATTCTGAAATTCCTACCTCACGACTCGCTTGCCGCACAGATTTTCTTGGACTTTGGTGATACGTTTCCAGTACTCTTTCTTGCTTTGTGGGGCTTGTCGATGTCCGTGGTCTTCCGGAACGCTTCTTGTGGACATTCTGAACAGTTCCATCAGCTTCAAACTTATCTCTAATTCGAGTGATGGTAAGTCGCGTTGGTGGATCTGTTTGAAACTCCCTCCTAAACTGTCTTTGCACTTCAACTGCGTTTTCACACTTCCAGTAGCATTTTAGAATGAATTTCCTTTGTTCAAAGCTTAGTCTGACTGCCATTATTAATTCTAATGGGTTTAACTTGGAAAGAAAGAAACATCATCGAGACCCGGTGACGGCAGCCGGCGCGCAGCAAAACCCAGCTGTTCATCCTTCCACACAATATAGAAAGTGGTTGGTAGATAAATGGGTACCCTGGGTGTCCTAGTAGTTAACACGCTGTGCTGCTGCTGGGGCGTGGTTCGGATTCCACGTTAAACTGTAGGTCTAAGGTGAAGTGAAAAGCTTGGCCTTTGTCAGAATCAACAATTCGGGCGGAAGCAAACCAAAGGTTATATATATATATATATATATATATATATTATATATATATATATATAAATTCAGTGAATACAGATGTTGTCGTTCAACTATTTGTTTTACTCGTATATAATTTATTAATAAGAAGACAAATCGTTACGAGTCTCTTAATTAATTTCAGAGAGAAAATTTTTCTCAATGCAAAAATCAATAAAAAATAAGAGTTCATTTATTACATTCCCTCTACTCTTGCCCCACCACTCGACAAGGGCAACCCCAGGAACCCCATCGTCCACCGCACACTCACCCCAAACGCACATGATTGCGGCCTTGCATGCTAGACACATTTTGTATCTATGCATATACGACCTTATCTAACCAAATGTACATACTGAACCATATATGTAGAGAAAGAGAGCTAAATATGCAGTATTTAGATGTGAAAATGAATTTTATATATATATATATATATATATATATATGTGTGTTGTGTGTGTGTGTGTGTGTGTGTGTGTGTGTGTGTGTGTGTGTATTGCACTAAAATGTATACATAATTGCAATCTTGTATTCAAACTTTAAGAAATTGTCGTGTTAAGAGATTTTTGCAATTGCTGCTAATTCACTATTAATTAATATAGACACGTTGGAGTACGTCGTGGCTAGTGTCGTAACACCG
>JAJOZX010000632.1:1055000-1057500 GCA_023014485.1 Bathynomus jamesi
TTTAATTACTCATTTATAAATATGCCTAATAAAACTTTAAACTTAATATAAATAGTTATCAAGCTAATTAAAGATCTCTTTCTATAAGGGTGGAGGTTGGGGAAAGAGGTCGGGTAACACAATTATGGTTTCTAATTGTGGCTGAAACTCAACAAAATATAACGAATTTATTTGCAGACGAATTCACTAATTGATTTCTATATTAGTTAGATGCTTGCTATTATTTTATATGTTCAGGGAAAAGTACAGCAATTATTGTACAATTAATCAATTATACTACATTATAGCTACAGCTCTCTCTATATAATAACTTATTATATACGTTAAACACAACAAATCTCGAATATATCCTAAAAAATAACGAAAATGTAGACATCCGCATCCGCATCCGCATCCGCATCCGCATCCGCGGATGTTGAAATCAAACATCCTCATCCGCATCCGCATCCGCGGATGTGAAAAAAATGACATCCGCTACATCACTACTATCTACTAATCAATTTTTTATTGTGTAGAAGGATGAACAGCTGGGTTTTGCTGCGCGCCGCCCGCTGTCACCGGATCTCGATCCCGGGGCCGATGGATTCATAGTCAGCGACGCTAACTACTATACCACCCCGGTGTAGTGGTTAGCGTCGCTGACTACGAATCCATCGGCCCCGGGTTCGAGACTCGGTGACTGCAGCCGGCGCGCAGCAAAACCCAGCTGTTCATCCTTTCACACAATAAAGAAAGTGGTTGGTAGATAAATGGGTACCCTGGGTGGCCTAGACGCTGGGCTGCTGGTGGGGCGTGGTTCGGATTACTGTAGGTCTAAGGTGGAGTGATAAGCTTGACCTTCGTCAGAATGAACAATTCGGGCGGAAGCTAACCAAAGGTTATATATATATATATATACACACAGTATATATGTGTGTATATATATATATATATATATATATATATGTGTGTGTGTGTGTGTTTTGTATGTGAACAGGTTTTCTATACATCACATAACTAGGAAGTATATGTACATATATTATAATTACCTGTTGGTTTCCTTGGAAACTTTAGACACAATATTCTTTAATAATAATGAACAGAATTATGAAAGTTAATTAATCTAAGAGTTTCTTACTCATTCAAGATGTGTAAACGAAGAATTTCGTTTGAGGACGGGGTTTATTCCATACAAGAGTTTAATATATTCAATTAAAGAAGGTACGAATTATCATTGTGGCTTCTTTGATTATGTCCTGTATATAACCAGAAAAGTTACGTAAGTTTAAGGATGCGTTATACAACGCTCAATTTGGTTCTTTAGGTCTACTTTAATTAATACAGGTAAAAGAAATTTTCTATATACGCTTCGTATCTAATTTACGACCAAATTTAGAGTGTAACTCGCAGGCACTTAAAAACTAAATAAAATAGTTTGTAAGAGATTATATATATGTATAGTATATTCAAACAGAGAGAGAGAGAGAGAGAGAGAGAGAGAGAGAGAGAGAGGAGAGAGAGAGAGAGAGAGAGAGAGAGAGAGAGAGAGAAATTCTATACTTCGTGCATTACTTGCAGTCGAACGGTGAATAATAAAAGATAACGGAACTGATGCACTGAGTGCCAACCGCAAGCTTCTAGCTTTTCCGCATTACCGGCAAACAAGTCTTTTCAGCCAATCACTTATTTGTAAGATTATACTTGCATGAAATTCCTCCTCTTACCCGAACGGTGTTGAAACCCACCGACTCCATCATGTACCCATCTGTGCTGCTTGGCTGACAGAGACAATCTGGTTTAAGAATTTTATTCAAAATTTACGCCGTCCGCGGGATTTGATCCCACGACCTTCCGATGACGGCGACATGATATAAAGATATAGGGGCCTACAGTATGTATATATATATATATATATATATATATATATATATATATATATATATATATATATATATATATATATATATATATGTGTGTGTATAATTCGTTTTACACGTATTTCAAAATCAGGAAGAAACTTTTTGGAAATTGTTTTATATTTAATTAACTTAATAATTCTCGAATACGACACAGTGTAACTTTGTTGCATGAACTTTGACCCAATTAAAAGCCGGCTTTGTTTCTTTTATCGTCTACTTTATCATTATTTAAATCTCATTCTAAAGCACTTAATTTTACTGACTAAACGTACTCTGTGCAGTGAACTTTGAGTTATATTGAAAGAATATAGAAACATTTTTCGGAAGTTAATAAATTTAATGTCAGAATTTAATTTAATTTAGTTAATGAATTTAACATAGGAATATCCGTAGATTTAAATAGTTTTTCTTCCTCTTTGTTCACCCACTGGCATCTTTTCTCTCTTTATTGACCAAATAGATTTTTCTGTTCGTATTAATCAATGTAACTCTCCTTTTTATGATTTATATGATAAAGAAATATCGGATTTGTTTGGTTTGGTTTAGTTTTGTGTTACAGTTTTTTTATTTTTTTTATTTTTTTAGTAGATAAAAAAGAAGAA
>JAJOZX010000632.1:1062500-1067500 GCA_023014485.1 Bathynomus jamesi
AGTGTTTGCAACGCAAAATAACAGTACAACCAAGGAAATGATATTATAAATTTGACTATACATTAAATTATGATACACAGAGCTTTGTTGCTATTAGTGTTTATGAACCACATACAGAAACCTCGTTAGTATGTTGACCTCCTATGTACTTGGCACTGATACTGCGAATTGCTCGTACCCTGAATGGGCGTATGAGCGGAGCGTGCTTTGTGGAAAATGTGAAATTTTTCCTCTGTTTTGTATTTAATCTATTAACATATGAGTCATAAACGAACCTATACCAATTTAGTCGACAAGACGTAACATCGACACTTTAAAAACTAACCTAACCTAACCTAACTTATCCTGAGCTAACCCATAATAACTTGTCACTTATACGGCAAGTCTATCAGATATCGTTAGCCCATCATAAGCATTGCTAATATATATATATAAAATTTAGTGGTGGACCGGATGTCAGTTTTTCAACATCTGCGGATGCGGATCTTTAATTTCAATATCCGCGGATGCGGATATTTAGTTAATCTATCGATATAATACAGAATTATGAATATGACATAATTTTTCAATGATATTGCTACTATGGCAGGCAATGCATAAGAATTAAAATTAATACTTTCAGCCACAGAAAATTCAATGAAACAAGTTTTCATTCAATTTTCTGTGTTACCAGCTATTTATATTTTGAGGTTTATATATTTGTTGTTCATTACTAATTAATACTTTACATGAAATCTGCATGACTGGGCTTTATAAGCTACTTTTAAGCTAATTTAATTGTAAATTGCATAATTTATTAGAGGTAATATCCGCAGTCAGAAGTGCGGATGTGGATGTTAAAAATGATGCGGATATCCGGTCCACCACTAATATATATATATATATACACACACACACATACACAGTGTGTATATATATATATATATAATATATATATACAGTATATATATAAAGAGGAGAGAGAGAGAGAGAGAGAGATGTGTTTGTGTGTGTGTGTGTGTGTTTTTTGAGTGTACGTGGAAGGTCTTATACAGTTTTTACTTTATGAATTTGTACACATTCAAATCTGTGTATACAGTATGTGTATTCGTAATTAGTATATAAAATTAGTATATGAAACTGTAAAATCTCAGACAAGAACTATTTCATTTTTGAACTAAAATGAAAGTGACATAACGAAAGAATGACCGAAATTATAAAAAATATCAGTTCAAACTTCCCACACGCACATTTTCCTATATTTTTACTGAAGGAAAATTCCTCCTTCGCGTGTTCTGATTTATAAGTACTCTATGGAAAAAATTGATCTGAACCTGAAGGTCGTAAGCCTTCTATAGGCATCAGGAACATCCTACTTCAGGAGGAACGCGTTAACAGTATTCAGAAATGATAAACAAGTTCCTGAAATGTAAGATATGAACGGACAAAAACTTGGTTCAAACACTCAAATTATTTAACAATTCAAATTATTAATTTAACCATGCAATTAATTTTGTTTCCAGAAAGATATAAACATGGTTGGTACATGTTTGTCCGCGTATCTAGAAAACCCTAGACCTTAATTTTGGCTCTCTTCTTCATCTACCGTCGGAGCGGGGAGGGGGGGGGGGCGCTTTGAGGGCATTCGCCTAACGACTCCTTCCTGCATAAAAAAAATCGCTCTATTAATTGTATTTGTTTAAAGTTTATTGTTTTTCGTGTACATCGCGTTTATACGTTTATACTCACTCACCCTAAATCTTCGTTAAGGCATAACAAATCACTGAAGTTAAGACGTAACAAATCACTAAAATTAAGGCACTTATATTGGCCACAGTACTTTTTATTTATTTATTAAATTTTAATATATATATATATATATATATTTTTTTTTTTGGCTAGATGTGATAAAAGAATCCTGAAATTGAGGCATAATAATTACCATAACGGCACATTTGTTACACTTTAAAGCATAAATGGATTTTCTATGCTGTATGAATGTATAAAATCATCGCCTTCTCTGATTTTTATTCAGTTTTAAAACTATTTTAAATTTATTCTTTTTGAATTTAATCAAATTAATTATATTAACTCTTTGTCGTTTTCAGATACCGTTTGGATACACTAACTTGACACTGTGTTAATGGGTTATAGCGATTAAGTAAGTGTATCTAAAAGGTATTCAAACATGGTATCTGAAAATGGCAGAGTTAATTCAGTTAATTTATATAATTAAATTAAGAAAAAAGGAAATTCAGTTTTTTTTTGGGGGGGGCCTTGGTTTTCCTTTTTATACTAAAGTAAGATTCTCTTAGACCAGGACAGTGAATTACACACACACACACACACACACACATATATATATATTCTGTGTGTGTGTGTGTGTGTGTGTGAATGAAGGCGATATTTTTTTAACTTTATGTGGTTTTATTCCTCAAATTATAAATTAGGGATCCTACTGTTTTTTTGAAAATGGAAATTAAAAAAAGAACTTAACCTGAAGAAAGGTAATTTTCGTATTACAAAGACCAATAATAAAAATGAAAAGAAAAGTAAATATAAACATAAAAGTAATGAAAATAATATCTACAAAAGGTTGACACAAATAAATAGACACCACGATGATTACCCTCAACAACAAATGGCAAAGCTCATCAATGGAATGCCAGAACGTGTGTGTCAGCTTTACATTATGCAAAAGGGGAAAGCAACACTATTCTAAGTATATTGATTTAATAAATTTGTTATTATTTATTGATTTTTATTATCAAATAAAAAAAAAACTATGGAAAAAACCAAAGGTGTCTATTTACTTTTGTCAAGCCTCTGTATATTAAGTGGAAATACAAACATACAATTTCATACCATTACGCTCATAGTTTAGAAGACATGACAGGATTGATGAATAGCTTGGGTAATTTAGTCATCTGAATTTTCTTATTCTTTTGTATTAGACTGTACTGAATACACCCAGTAATCTCGGGGAGATTCGGCACACTGGGCTAGCAAATATTTGCGAAGCTGAACATCTTGTAAGCAACTTATGCCGTATTCTAAAGAATCTGTTGTAAAGTAAATTTAGGGCTCAACCACACGGATTTTTTTTTTATAATTAGCCCAAAGTTGCTGCCCATAAATGCAGAACGTATGACTAAAAAGGTGTCTTTATATAGCTTCGTTTGTAGAGAATCTGAAGTTCCTTATAATCATGTGATAATATGACCCAAATATTTAAATTCTTCGTACTCTCTCTCTCTCTCTCTCTCAAAAAAAAAAAAAAAAAAAAAAATATATATATATATATATATATATATATATATATATACGTACTCTCTCTCTCTCTCTCTCTCAAAAAAAAAAAAAAAAAAAAAAAAAATATATATATATATATATATATATGTGTGTGTGTATATATACTGTATATAAAATAGTTTATCTTATATTCTGAAAATAATAATAATATCTGACGGTTTTGAGCATCTTTGATGAGAAACATAATGTCACTTTTTGGTTGCACCGAAATCAGTATCACGGTTCTATGAATATAATTTCCATTTTTGTAAAAGATACTGCAGACCTTTAAAAGAAGAGCTTATTAATACCACATCACCAGTATAGACTAAAGTTGTTTACCTCATCTTATCTAACCAATATATATATATATATATATATATATATATATATATATATATATATATATATATATATTATATATATATATATATAATATATATATATATATATATATATAAACTGTAAGTATATAGGTCTGTTTACATTTAAGAGTACTTTCTATTGGCAAGGTATACGCAAATCTGTTTATTGAGAACTGTATGCTCGTGTTAGCTGTTCTTTCTGTGAGGATGTATTTCGAAGGTATGTTAAAGGCAAAGAGATTCATTGCGGGGAAATCACGTCCTTCAACAGCTCCGAGCACGAGGATCAAACAAGCGTGGAAATACTGGAAAAAGGTCGTAATTAATTGGGAATATTGTAATGGCTTGTATTTAATTTGAGGTTTATATAATACCTACAGTGACCTACACCATGGAATGAAGACTTTTATTGTTTTCGTTCAGCGGTTATAACCATTATTTGAATGCGTGAGTTTTAACAATATCAACGCATTTCACGCGCAACTGTATAGTACAGTTACGTCATTTCAATATCGATTTACGATGATTCTGCGATCATTCTTTATCATTTTTATCATCATTCTGGAATTAATAGAACTATAATCCCAGTCACTAGTTATTTGGTGAAACTGCATTATATTTGCGTGTAATTACATCGTAGTTAGATATTATTCGATAGCAGACCGTTAAAAGGTAGTGTACTTTTTTCCCATGGTAGAATGGTAGAAATAATGGGTAAAAATATATAGCGAATAAATAAATAAATAAATAAATAAATAAATAAATAAATAAAGTCTAAGGATTTATCAAACCAAATTTAAATTAGAAGAATAAATTACATGATTGTTTTTCCTATGATAAATCTAATTAACAGACTATGAATAATATTCCTTATTACCTTTAATCCGTATATATATATATTATTATTATTATTTCAACCTACTTTTTTTGTAAACATTATAAACCAAATTATTAAGAAGGACGTAATAAAAGAAGCCTCACCATCAAAAATCAGCCAAAAATTAATTAGATTTTATAAATAGAAAAATAAATAAAATACGAATTCGCTATACAGTCGAGCGCGAGCGAAGCTCTACTTCTTTATTAATATATATATATATATAATATATATATATATATATATATATATATATATATTATATTATATATATAAATATATAGGCCTATTGAAAGTTCCTTCTTTTGTCTCAGGCGGTGAACTGCTTCGAAGAACGGTGCAGAATGAGCTTATTTGAATGTCAAAAGAGAAGCCTTTCTCCAGCTCTCAATTGCGATATAAATGAACTGTAAAATCGCTTGTGAAAAAGCCAATCAACCACGCGCATTCAATTAATTCAAAAGACTTCTACAATGAATAAACCATGC
>JAJOZX010000632.1:1070000-1080000 GCA_023014485.1 Bathynomus jamesi
CTGGCGAAGAAGGTAACCGATCCTTCCGTGAGCTGTGTGACCTTAGCGACGGAGACTCCGAAGGTGCTGTGACGTCCCTCTCGCCGAAGGAACGGAACGAATCATCACCACCACCACCACCGCCCTCGAGCACAGACTTCAACATGAACGCCCAAAACCCTCCGTCAGAGATCAATGCCGCGGAACGTTTCATTACGCAGCAGCTGTCGACGGTTCCTGCCGATTTGGAGCTCAGGAACTCGGCGGCGAGATTTGGTATCACCGGAGTTTGGACTAAGCAAAACGTCTCCAGAGCCACCCGATACGGCCCATTTTTGGGGAAATGGACCCCCCATGCCAAAGATCCAAGTCTAGCCTGGGAGGTGAGTACGAAATAAATTTGTATAGGATGATCAGATAAAATAATAATAACTAAATAATAATTAATAATAATAATAATAATAATAATAATATAATAATTATAACAATAATAATAACAAATAATAATATATACCAAGAGTAAAATTGTAAACAAAGCCTATTTAAGTTCTTTGACCTACAAACAAAAGCGTTTTCCACTCTCCTTTTGTCTCTGACGGAGATTACCCTCTTCAGGAAGAGATCCCATTAGTGGTAAAATTTATGTCTGATTTTCAGTCCTTAAACTTTGCAAAGAAGAATATAAAAAAAAATCCCTGAATAAAATTGATGTACGAAATATAAACGCGTCTCTGATATCATTTATATTCGACAGAATTGATACATGGCGTGCGAATATGAATCCTTTAAAGAATATGAATCATTTAGAGAATATGAATCATTTAAAGAATGGAAGTTAAATAAAAATCCTCATTCTAAATACGAAAGAAGATTTCTGACGATTTGTACAGAGAAAAAAAAGAGATAATTACGATATTGTTTCCATTTTTTTCTCGAAAGAAAAGAAAGAAAAAAGGAACTTTTCCACTTCGGTTGAACAATTTTGGAACTTATTGTCACCGACAGGAAGTCTCTTGCAGAAGCTTTTATCTCTAGAATATTATCACTAATGGAAGGTTAAATGCACCACATTATGACCCATATATATATATATATATATGTTACAAGAAATTGGTTTGCTCGAGGGGAGCGACAGCTAAGGACAAAAAGGAGAACGAAGGCCAACACCAACCTCTTCATCAATTTATTAACCAAACATTTCGGAAGCACAAACCGCCATCCTCTGTGAAGAAGTCTTGTTACAGTAAGTTTAACTGATGATTTATATTCATCAAAACGGAGGTAAATCATCAGTTAAACTTAAGAGAGGATTCATCGCTGAAGATAAAGATTTTGCGTTTTCGAAACGTTCGATGTTAAAAAATTGATCAAGATTTAATTGGTGTTGCATAGCGTTCGTTCTCTTTTTTTTTAGATACGGCAAATAATTACTGATGCACACCCACAAAGATGACGGAAAATAATTCCAAATGTTATCTCGTGTATTTTTTCTGATCAGGTATTGAAATAAGCGAAAGTACTCAGAAGTAAAATTAACTTAATAATATATATATATATATATATATATATATATATATATATATATATATATATATATATATATATATATATATATATATATATACACAGTATATATATATATATACAGTATATATATATATATATATATACATATACCAGTATATATGGGATGAATTTCACATTTAAAACAAGGAAAAAGAAAAAATTATTCCAAGGTCTTTCGTGTATTCAGCAATGTACGAAAGGCCTTGGAATAATTTTTTCTTTTTCCTTGTGTTATTATATATATATATATATATATATATATATCAGTGGCGACTCGTGGTATAAATGTATTGGGGTGCGATTTCATAAAATTTATAATTTTTAGAATTCTAGTACATAAAACATCACATGTGCTTCCGTACGGTACTTATATGTCAAAAGAAGCCATAAATTTGTATTAAAAAAATATTTTAATAAAATATAAAAATAATTGTTGAATAAATTTGACTATAATAAATTTGACTATAATAATGTACCACTGTACGACAACACGGACTCACAATAGGCTAGTGCGAATCCAACTGCCGCTCACAAGAGTACTGTACTTGTATTAACATATGCGGCTATGCCAGACGTACAATTCTAGTTAATTACAAATAAGTAATAATTTTAATAAAATACATATAAATGGCTTATATCATTATTACTGAAGTAACTATTAGTAAAAATAAAGTTATTATAAAAAAAATTCGCGATTGTACTTATATTTTCATTACAACAGTAAAATATAATTTATATTTACTTGAGCGAAAAATCTATCGCTCCATTTGGCTGCAATATTATTTTGTATTCAAACAGCGGTACGCTGTTTGAAGCTATGCTATAAGTTTAGAATATTATGTACTATATGAAGGCTTACTCAAAATGCCTCATGAATCATGATATGCCACATGAATTTTTAAAATATATTTCAAGAATATTTATTTTAATATCTTAAAATTAATATATTTTTTATCTGTTAAATTAATATTTATCGTTTCAAGCAAGGGGGAGCGACCGCTCCATCGCTCCTATACGCCAGTCGCCACTGATATATATATATATATATATATATATATAAAACAAAGACAATGTAAATAACGCAAAAAACAAGCGAAATCTGTTTGTAAGACGTTCGTATCCTCAAAATCTTCTCACCTTTCATCATTAGAGTTGCTCAGAGCATTCCTTCCTCATAGTAATAGATCAAATTTATGGAAGCTGAAGCAATTTCATTTGTCTTCCGTTTACGAGCCATTTCACTTTCGGATCTTCATCCCACACTTCGTTTCCTTAATCGATCTCAGATAGCTGTTGCGGCCGCCCGTTCATGCATACCCTAATTGGCTCAAACAAATTTTAATTATATATATATATATATACACACACGAGGGGCGGGCCTCTTATTGTATTTACAAACTTACAAACTAAAAAATAAGCGGCATTACTTTCGTACCGACCCTCGTATATATATATATATATATATATATATATATATATATGAAAATAAAAATGAAAATTAAAAAGTTTATAGTCCATCTGACAAATATTAATAATACGAACTGACAATAGAATACAATGATAATTCAAATACTAAGGATAGAAATACAATTATTGAGAAATAGTACAGTAATGTCGAAATTAAGTGGAGCTACAGATAGACGTTTTCATACCATGAATTCCATAGCTTAGGTCTTAGAAGACATACGGCAGGACTGATGAATAGCTTGGATAATCGGATTGGTTGATTTTTTAATTCTTTGCATTAGACTGTACTGATCACGTCTTGTTACCTCTGGGAAGCTCGGGACATTGCTGGTAGCAAACATTTGCGAAGCTGAACATCTCGGAGGTAATTTATGTAGGAGTCTAAAAGATCTGTTGTATAGCAAATTTAAGGTTCTGCCAGAACCTTTTTTATAATTCTCCCAGCGTTGCTGTCCGTATATATTACTGTAGAAAGTACGAAAGAGAGTGTCTTTAGCTTCACTTGTACAGAACTGAAAGTTCCTTATAGTCACATTCGGTTTAGCACAGAAGCTTCGATATTGCCTTCTTATATCTGAGTCATCGCTCAAGTAGCTGGTGATAGTTTGACCCAAATACTTAAATTCTTGTACTTCCTCTATTGCTTCACCTCTCATTTTAAAACTAATATCAGCTGGCTGATTAGAGCTTTTAGGATGGAGTTGCATAACCTTAGTTTTTTGTAACATTAAAAAGAATATCATGTTTCTGCGAATATAATTCGCAGACGTTTAGCAGCCGATCCAGACCTTTAACAGAAGGACTTATTAACACTATATCATCGGCATAGACTAAGTTACTTATTCTTGTGTTATCTATACAACATCCCACTGTTCCCTCATTAAGTATCAATATACACATTAAACAGCAGAGGAGAGAGCAAGGAGCCTTGCCTCATCCCGCAAGAGGAACCAAAACATTCGAGTGGTACATTGCCCCACCTAACGTTAGTAAAAGATTGGTGGGAATACCAAAATTTCAATAAATTCAATATGTACATGGGAACGTTCCTGTCTTCTTGTTTTTTAAATAAAATACCGTGGTTCACTCTATCATATGCCTTACTTATATCTACGAAACAGCTATAAATAGTTGAATTATTGTCAGTGTATTTAAATATAATGTCCTTCAATATATAGATACACAGATCATTTGAGTGGGACCCTTTAAAACCAAACTGATCAGATGTCCATAAGTAAGCATTTAATCGGTGTAACAAGAGTTTCTCTAGTAGTTTCGAGAAGCAGGAGGCGACAGCAATAGGCCTGTAATTATTGTTGGATAGAATTTCCCCATCCTTATTTTTGACAAGGGGCAAGATATATATCTCATGAACATACTGTACATATATGATTATATATATAAACATTTATAAACAGTTTTGGTGATGCGCCTCGATGGTTAGCGTCGCTGACTACGAATACATCGGCCCCGGGATCGAGACCCGGTGACGGCAGCCGGCGCGCAGCAAAACCCAACTGTTCATCCTTCTACACAAAAGAAAGTGGCTGGTAGATAAATGGTACCCTAGGTGGCCTAGTGGTTAAGACGCTGGGCTGCTGGTGGGCGTGGTTCGGATTCCACGTTAAACTGTAAGTCTAAGGTGGAGTGAAAAGCTTGACCTTCGTCAGAATGAACAATTCAGACGGAAGCTAGGTAAAGATATATATATATATATATATATATATATAATATATATATATATATAATATATATATATATATTTATATATATATATTATATATATTATGGTGTTTTTTAATAAATGTTCGGAATCAGTCTGCGACTGATCCTTCTGCGGTGATGAAAGAGGGGGTTGCTTTGGTTGCATACTAAACAGTTTTGGTGAGCGAGTTATCCATCTTTGTTCTCAATGCTCCTTGTCCTGTTGACTTAGGGACGCTGCAATACCTTTATGTTCGGTCATTTCAGGGTGTTTTTATTTTAATTTTTAAATTATTTTCGTCAAGTATATTATCACCTATCTTTATATATGAATAAAGTTTCAGAAATTTCACGCGCGACCAGTAATATTCGTCTTTTGCGTCTATTCTTTAACGTGTGAAAGTTCTCTGCAGAGGGTTTCAATATCCGCAATATTTCGTTTTCTGTTCTGGCTTGCGAAAATAGAGCAGTATTCAATTAATAATGACAGAACCAAACTCTTCCAAAATTTGAGTACGATGCGCGATCCTCTGTTAGGAAAACTCCTCCATTTGATTCCTATTATTTTTTTTCTGCGTCTCTTGACATTTTTCTTGGTATTTTGCTGTAATATTTTCTTCAGTTCACTTAATTAATGGGTTTGTATAGACTACAGAACTGTTCTAATTTTTTTTTTTGTATCTTCCTAAGAAGTGATTTCTTTGTAAAAATTTACCCATTTTAATATGTTGATGCTTTTTTTTTATTATTTTATACCCTCTTCAGAAGTGACTGTTTTGCAAAATTTTTCCCTCATCAGCAAAATACGAGTAAATACTATATTTTATTTCTCTATCCGTATTCATTATTAGAATAATAATTAGACGCTCGGAAGTGGAAGTAATTCAAGTGCATTCAGAACACCAAGACTCAAGAAGTGATTCAAGTACTTGAGTCACCTCTGATCACGGTTTTCTTCTTCCCACAAAGTGAGATTGAGTCAGTCTGAGTCATTTGAGTCACTTCGGGGACACGCACTTGGCGTGCAGAGTGCGGATTCAAGAACTTAAATCACTTTTCGGCAAAAGGCAAAATTTGGTGAAAAATGCACTTGAATCACCTTCACTTCCAAACGTCCAATTATGGTAAACAACAAAGGTGACAGTACTCTTCCTTGTGGTACGGAGCTAATGACTGATGAAATTCTGGATTCAACTCCATTTACGAGTACTACTGCTTTTTGAGATCTTTGATTTTTTTTTATTAAAAATACAGAGATTCAGTTTTCCAGTAATACCTGTTTTTAAAACTTCGTGAACAAGAATTCTACCGTCACATTTATCGAAGGCTTTGGCAAAATCAGTGTCTATTACATTTACATATTCGTTTGGTTTTAGGACAAATTTTCTAAAACGCTTTGTGCGATAAACAAGACCTTCCCGCTCTAAATCCTTGCTAATTTGGATTATTAACTCTTTTTCTTCCAGATAGCATACTATTTTATCTCTAATTATTCTTTCAAAACATTTTACAAGATGTGACTTACGTGTTATATCGGTCGATTGATTTTGGTATGAGACTTTTTCTCAATTTGTAAATATTTGGCAGTAATATTTACATTTTTCAAAATTGCATGAATCATGTCGATATTCACTGATGTCCTGTACAATATATATATATATATATATATAAATATAAATGTGTTATTATTATTATTATTATTGTTATTATTTTATACCAATGGTACACCTGCTGGACTTATCATAAAAAGAACCCTATCTTCAGTGGGAAATGAGAAACGAAGATCCAGTAGGAAAGCAATTGTCGATTATGCGAAGCTTCAAAGGAATGCCCACATGTATGGCAAAATTTAATTCACAGTTTCTTTCTTCACGGCGGTCATTTATTTGATGTTGGAGGCAATGTTGTATCTTATTACATCTCTCTAGCTGTTGTTGATAAACTGGGTTGTAAAATATCGTGTTCGTGTAATCAGAGCAGTTCAATTACGAGTATTAAAATGTAATCTGTGCTATAGGAAAGAAAGTTCTTAATTGATATACAGTATACTTGTCTATATATAGCTGTCTGTCTATCTAATGATATATCTGTCCATGTGTATCTATTTATCTATCTATCTATTTGTCTACCTATCTCCTTATATGCCATCTACAAAGATTTAGTTGATTACTTCCCTCATGTCATTTCGCAGTTCGCATTTAAGAATGCGAAATTCACATTTAAGAAAAAGAGTTTCTTCATTTGAGAAACTCTCATTCGCATTCGCATTCGCGGTAAAGGCGTCAAATGGAAATAGCTAATATTCCTAATATAAATGAACTTAACTTAACCTAACCTAACCCCATAGTTGGGAAATCCGTAGATGAGAATGAGAATGGATCGATTTGAGAATTGCCTCCTTTGAAATCCTCACTCGCCGATTTCTCACCTTTGGCAGCGGAATAAAATGCATTTGTTTCTCTTTAATTAAATGACCCCAAAACATAATTTTTTTCAAAATTTTTCTCACGTGAACACAAATTAAATACAGTTGCAATCACTTCTCTTTGATCTAATTAAGGTAATCAGGCATTCATGTATGTAAAAACACAAAAAAGATATCGCTATTTTTATATTTAATTATTCGATTTTTCTTTATCTATCTATCTGTTTATCTATCTATCTATCTATCTATCTATCTATCTATCTATATATATATATATATATATATATGTAGATTTTACCTGATTGTTATTTTATATTAATAACTTAAAAGAAAAATCTCCTTATTGATATAATATAAATATGACCGTATTTTAACAGGGACTCTGTATAGATCTGGAGTATATATATTATGTTATTTTCATAATTTGGCCCTTAATTATAACTTTCTTTTTGATATACGTTAATTATACTTTTAAAATTTAAGTATAGTTAAATTTATTTTTATATATTATTGTAGAAGTCCACTGATAAGGAATTCTTTCAGTTTTTATGTATACTACCATATATTATACCAACTTATATATATATATATATATATATATATATATATATATATATATATATATATATATATATATATATATATATATATATATATATATATATATATATATATTATATATATATATTAGCGCTAGAATCGTTCCAAGGGAATCTGATCCTTATGAGGACTATGAAGAGTTCCAAGTGCGAGAGTGCCAAGCATTTTCATTAGACGTTTCAACCCGTCGCAGGGATCATCTTCAGTAAAGAACTGAGATAAAAAAATAAAAAAATGCAATTTTAAATTCATTAATATTAATTTTTTCTCCATTTACAATTTTTATCACCACAAAGAACGTCTCCTGCATTTGTTAGGTCCTCTGTTGTTTACTGCTATTCTTGCGCGGACTGCAATGCCTGCTATGTGGGCAAAACTGGCCTGAACTTAAACAGAGGATAGACAATCACAGGGGTCCTTCCCACCGAACCGACCGCCCCTTGTCCAACCCTGAACACTCTGCCATTCGTAATCATAGTAAACAGACCGACTGCTTAATAAACATTAATCATTTATTTATTTTGTCATCCCAGTCATCTGAATTGATAGGAAGATTATATATTAAAAAGTCACTATATATTAAAATAGTCACTATAGGGCCTGTATTAAAATAGTCACTATAGGGCCTATATTAAAATAGTCACTATATATTAAAAACCTTAGTCGTTCTTTAAGTATTCAAAATTTATCAGTTAAACTATTTGTCTCATGAAATTATAATGTACCAACCAACCAACCAACCAATTCCCAGCCATAATTCGCTTCTTGTTCCGTCTCCCAAACACTTTTCTCCTTCCAGTTTTAGAGGCTGTGTGCTTAAGGTAATATTTTAACCCCCTCTTTTTTTAACTGGGGCTTTTTTTCTTGTTTCCTTTCTTATTTAACATTATGGATTTTTACACACGTATACTTTTTAGTATTCCTTTTTGTCTAATTTTGTCATTTAATATTATAAATTATTGTTTTCATACAGGGCATTTTTTGTTCATTTTTTGTGTTATCTTAATTCATTTTTAATTTTGTATCTCAGTTCTTTACTGAAGGTCGAAACGTCTATAATAAATGCTTGGAACTCTCGCCTTGGTCTTCATATTCCTTATTATGTATATACACAACAATTTTAATGATTAGTATATGAGGCACTTTGCAATAATATTATATATATATAGATATATATATATATAATTATTATATATATATATAAAGCAAACAACCACAGGGAAAAGGAAAAGGAAACACGAAGATGTGAATATATCACGAAAGCGCTCGGACTTCGTGTTTCCTTTTCCTTTTCCCTGTGGTTGTTTGCTTATTAATAAGATCACGTGTTATTCTGTGATTTTAGTGCATATATATATATATATATATATATATAATATATATATATATATATTATTGTGTTTGGTACGGATAAAATTTCTCAACTAGAAAGAAAACGATACTGTATACACGCATTGAAATTCGGGGCGACTAATATACACGAATACGCAAGCTAGTATCCGCGCGCCAAACCCAACCTGACAGGACCTCTATCCTGAAACAGGATTATCTGGGTCTTGCCATCCCGAAAATGGTCGGGCAGTTTAGTGCGTATGAAAGAGAATTGTATCTTCCTATTTATCAAAGAGACCGCTTTTTCCTCTCTTTAGACTTTCCGCGAGTCCAATTCATGGTTTGGGGAATGTGATTTAACCCCTAACTACATTAAAATCATTAAAATCTGGTCTCAATAAATGGGCTTTCTAACAATTGCTCTGAAATAAGATTAACTTTAATAACATGAAAAAAATAATATATATATATATATATATAATAAAATGCGCCCTAAATTTAATATAGGAGTAAGCGAACAAGAGCTCTTAATTTCAAATTCAATTCTTTTTTTAAATCTATTTTTCCACCTTTTCTCGAAATGACTTTTCGGAAGCGATTCTTCTCCTTTGGCAAACGTCTTCTTCTTTGTAATGACGAATCTTTTGGCTCCTTCATTATTTCTTTTGGTCTTTTCTTCTCCCGCGCTTCCAGTCTCAATAAAGGTGAGAAGGAGGAAATTGATGATGACGACCGAAGCTTCTGGGAATGTTCAGTGATGCTGGAGGAGGTTCTCGTATGAACAGAGGCCGTGAAATACTTTGTTATTTGCAGGCAAGAGGACACAAGACGTGCGCATATGTACGTATGTAGAGTGGACGAAGAGGCTTAAGTGAGGATATGAAAGAGATAAACTTATATATATATATATACAGGGTGTCCCGTAAG
>JAJOZX010000632.1:1085000-1177500 GCA_023014485.1 Bathynomus jamesi
TTGCACTGCAGACAATCCTAGATTTATTGAACGGAATTGAATTGAATTGAATAAACTTTATTTCTAAAATAAATACAGTACTTTTACAACAATGACATTAATAATTATAAAACTGGACTATTTATTTTATTTAATTTGGCCACTAAGCTTTAGGCTTTACTGGGCTATGAGATTTATACGTCCCCGTGGCCATATATACAGTACTGGGTAAAAGTTTGGAAACACCTGTACAGTTTATGTAATTTCCCCATTATTAACCAATAGAGTTATTTTAGTAGACTAATGTCTGTTCCTATAAATAGACTATTGTTCTATAGGAACAGACATTAGTCTATTAAAATAACTCTATTGGTTAATAAGGAGAAATTACATAAATTGTACACGTGTTTCCAAACTTTTTACCAGTACTGTACTCTCTATATTACCTCATTTTCTGTATGTAACAGTACATGTATAAAAAGGTTGTTTATAATAATAGGTAATAATATAATAATAATAATAATAATAATAATAGTAGTAGTAGTAGTAGTAGTAGTAGTAGTAGTAGTAGTAGTAATAGTACATCTATTTTTACTTAATAATCTGATGTTCGTTAACCGCGAAAGCAAAGGTGCACAAAAGAAACGGTTTGAAACAAGTGTTCGTCATGTTTGATGAGGCCACGAACAAGAATCGTATCAAATTTCCTTCTCGTTCCGGGATGGTTCTCTCCCTGTTTACGTTTCGTCGTCGTCGTCGTCATCATTATCGTCGCTTTCCTTCCGACGACGAAAGATAAGATTAGGAAAAGTCATTTGGAAATCGCAAATCTCACTCATTTAGGATGAGAGAGCGAGAAACGGGATACGCTTTGCTTTTTTTTTTTTTTTTCCACTCATTTCACTGCCTCAAACGCGAATGAACATCATACAGTAACAGCGGGTAGACTACGACTATGGAATATGGAATGAGGGTATACATATCTTTTATCTCTTCCGAAAAGTCCTCTCCATGGTTCTGTTTAATATTTATCACTAAGAAACATAGTTTCACGATAAGACTTTTTAAGTCGATTGTATATACACACACACACACACACACACACACACACACACACGTGTGTATATATATATATAATGCAAACCACAAGGAAAGAGAAAAATTATTCCAAGCCCTTTCATGTATCTAACAGTACAACTCGTCAGGGAATTCCCTGACGAAGTATACTGTTGAATGCACGAAAGGACTTGGAATCATTTTTCCTTTTCTTTGTGGGTTTGCATCATTCAGTTATTTCACACACACACATATATATATATATGCTGCAAACCCACAAGGAAAAAGAAAAACGATTCCAAGGCCTTTCGTGCATTCAGAGCTACACCTCGTCAGGGAATGACGAAGTGTAACTCTGAATACACGAAAGGCCTTGGAATCGTTTTTCGTTTTCCTTGTGGGTTTGCAGCATTCATTCATTTCACATGTTTTATTGTGAAATTCACCTCATATATATATATATATATATATATGATGAATAAAACCACGAAGGAAAGGAAACACAAAAAGGTGCTCAAGCGCTTTCGTCTAATGACATCCTGAGGATGTCATTAGACGAAAGCGCTTGAGCACCTTTTTGTGTTTCCTTTCCTTCGTGGTTTTATTCATCATAAATATTTTTCACGTGTTACTTTCGTGAAATAATTTTCATATATATATATATATATATATATATATATGAGGCGTCGCGAGTACGAGGGGCGAACTCGCCAAAACAGTTTTGAGATAGACGCGTTTAAACTTTGTGACTATTGTGTATGAGGGACACATAGCGCAAATACACGCATTGAAAATAACTACATTTTAAGCGTACGAAGCGGGTATTTGGCTATATCAAGTTGTCTGTGGATGGAGGAGGGTTGAACTATTCATTCGTGGAACAATCGCAATATCGCCAATGTGGCGAATTCGCCCCTCGTACTCGCGTCGACGCCTCAATATATACAGTATATATATACTGCAAGTTTCCCTGCCATGTAGTGTAGCACCGGATGCAGTGTAATGCCTTTATTGGATTTCTGTACAAGGATAAACTGGATTTTCGGTTCGTAAACAGACCGAGAACGGAGTGAAAGGCGTGCCATCGTCTTCCGTACGTGGAAGGGTCGGGAACACTCTTGGAAAATGCGAAGAGGTTTTCATTTGTTTAGTCTAAAAGCGCACTCGCATCGGAGCTTTGTCCGCAGTCAGCCAACCTGCCTCACTTTAATGACCGGCCTAATGATCCCTCCTCCTCCTCCGATTTGGAGAGAGAGAGAGAGAGAGAGAGAGAGAGAGAGAGAGAGAGAGAGAGAGAGAGAGAGAGAGAGAGAGGTTCGAATCTCGTTAGGGTGACATGGTTGTATGAATTATCACAATTAAAGTAGTTGTTGATTTCTTTTAACTTGTAGAGGATATTCGAATCACGTTTGTAGGTATTGAATTTTAGACCGTTACGACAAGGAGCGACTCACGCTGTACTCATTTTATTAATTACTTTTAGCTATATTCCGAATATACTTATTTAATTCTAATGATTTTTGATGCGTTAAACGATGATAATAAGATGAAGGAATACAACAGGATTCTATAAAACGCAATGTATAATATGTATTATAATCGAGTTTGACTCTTAATTGGCTTTGATGGAATCCTTTAACAAAAGTCTTTGTTCGATAAATTCTTCTTAATTTTCTTTTAATTATTTGATGCTTTTCGATTGGATTAAGTCATTCCTCAACTCCTTTTGACGTTAATCGGAATGAGAGATCTTCAAAACTCATTCTCAACCCTTCTTCTTTCAACTTAAAAATCTCATTTGGAAGGACCCTTCAAATCGTGAAGGTCTTCGAGTCCTTTATGGGTACTGGATGCACTATACTCCATTTACGGGGATTTAATAGACTAATTAGACCACATTCCTTTTAATTTAGTTCCATATTATGTTGCTATTAGGCTTAGATAAGGGATATAACATTCATCCCATGAATTTCGTTTCTAAATACAAATATTTCCTGAGGATTAATTTATAGATAATCTTATAGATAAACTGTTAAATATATATAATTTGGTTATATAATTACGATATCTTTATAAAGTTTATGTGTATTGTAATATGACCATTTTATCATTTCTTACTTTTAATTCATATATATATATATATATATATATATATATATATATATATATGGTTGAACGCTTTTCTTCCTAGAGTAAATTCATTCGGAATCAAACTGTGAATTCATTCATTTAATATCTGTGTCTTCGTTTACAAAGGAAATTTTGGCTTTCATTCCTGCCTTCTGTATCGATGATCTGTCATTTTAATGTTCGGAAGCACAAAATAACAGTATTATAGATCACCTCCTGACACAAACGACTTGAGTAGAAAGATCTTCGTCCTCTACACACTGAATGAATACCAGTGTGAGAATCAATGCCTCATTCATATGTATCAGAAACCTTTTCCAAGCGTTGGTTCTTCTCACGTACGCTCCTGTCGATAATTAAGTTACCTAATTGTCACGTAATGAATAACTTCAATTTGATAAATGAGTGAAGCAATTAAAGTTTCAGTTTCAGTTTTCCGATGAAGAAGAGAATTTTGGGGTTTTATTAAACGGGGTTTCTCGGATGGATTGAACGCTTTCCTCCTTTTATCTCATTGTTCACGATGACATCGGAGGAGCCGCGTGGAGTGACATCTCTATCCCGGAGTAACTCCAGTAACAGCTGCGAATGAATCCAGGAGTTATTTTTAGATGAGATAAGGGCAAATCAATTATCCAATCCAAAAGCCATTGTATAACGAGATCTATTTTCACATACACTAAATTATGGATATTAAGTAAGCAAACAGTTATATATATATATATTATATATATAATATATATATATATATATATATTATATATATATATATATATATGAAGAGGTGTCATTTTAACCATTCAGTACATGCATTAACTTTTAAAAATTGACAATTTTGTTAAGATAAAATTGCACACATTTAGATGCCAGATGTATCGCATCTATACGAAGGATATGGAAATGGGAAAATTAATAAATTAAATAAAATGAATTATCATTTACAGTTAGATTACATGACAAATATTCTCTAAATTTCAATAAGGTATCATAAATTTGTAAATAATATTTTTTAGTGTTCCTTAACATGCATTACAGTTAAAATGTCGCATAGTCATTATACACACGCACGCACGCGCGCACACACACACACACACACACACATAATATATATATGTATGTAATGTATGTATGCATGTATGTATGTACGGTTGCTCAAAAGACAGGCACAATCGCACCATTTAATAAATAAGAATATCACAGTTGCTATATGGAGTTTGACTTTTGAACAACCCTGTATACTTCAGAGGTCAACTTCTGGTACTCAAAATTTATATATTCCGTATTGTATTGTGCACTATTTGTAATATAATGCGGCGTTTTCCACAGGGGAGACTCGATGGGGATGTGCTGTGTATACATGAAAATGCCCTTTTATGAGAACAACCTTGGATACACGATTATAAAGTGACTTTCGTTGAAACTCTTGTGTGACACGGAAAAACCTTCTTTTATGTAAAGTTGAGTTCGTTAAAAGCGGAGACTATTTCCCTCCGGGAAACCCCGCCGGGTCCTATCTCTCATCTCTTTGTGGCGCTCTCAACCCCCGACCAGAACGAGGAACGCCTCACGCAGAAGGCAAAAGAAGATAACAGCGGCGCCGACAACAGCTCCCGAAGGAAGCACAAAAGAACGCCTTGGAGACCCCGAGGAGAGAAAGTGGCTTCGGACGATATTCTATACGAACATTTTAGATACGATGACTTCCTATACGTAACTCAGGATGACTTCCGAGGAACTAAAGACTTTGAAAGGCGATGTAACACCGTGGGTCCTCTCGGGAATTGGTAGGATGTTCTGCCTCCCTCTTTCAGGCGTGGGATAAAACGGAATGGAACGTCTCCTGCCGGGGATAAATCTCCTGCCGAGGCACTTATCTCACAACGGTAACGCGCCATTAGTCGAACATCACGCAGAGGCGACCATTTCAAATATAAATTTGGAGTCATTTACTCGCGGTCTTTCTAACTTCTTACTTAACTATATATATATATATATATGCACTAAAATCACAGAAACACGTGATCTTATTAATAAGCAAACAACCACAGGGAAAAGGAAAGGAAACACAAAGTCCGAGCGCTTTCGTGATATATTCACATCTTCAAGGAGAAACAAAAAATATTTTTTGTTTCTCCTTGAAGATGTGAATATATCACGAAAGCGCTCGGACTTCGTGTTTCCTTTTCCTTTTCCCTGTGGTTGTTGCTTATATATATATATATATATATATATATATATATATATATATATATATAGTGGCCACTTGGCGGTAGGCCCTAAAATAAATGTGATTAAATTAATTAAAGTAATGTTTGCTTGGTTGAGATCATCATCTGATCTTTCAATCCTAATAATAAAATCATTGATAAGGAAATTAATAAAGTGAGTTTTCTTCTTTTAATTAAAACAAAATGACAAACCATAAAATCACAAATAAAGATTACAGTGGAGCGAATGCGAATAAATAAAATAAGTGGGATTGAATTGAATGATTATTCATTATATTATGGAGCAGCTTATGAATTGAAATACAAAGATTGCGTGATTGAATTTTGAGTGTTTACAGTTAAATACGATTGACAAAATATGCCATAAGAAGGGCGAAAAAAAGTGGTTGTTAAATGTTCCCATAAAAAATTCTTGTAAAGCAGAAAAGTCCGTGAACAAATGTTTGTCTGTAGAAGTCGCCGACGAAAGACAAAGCATGTTAAAGAAATTCTTGAGGACAGAAGAAAAATGCATGCGCAGCTATAATATATATATATATATATATATATATATATATATATATATATATATATATATATATATATATTATGTGTGTGTGTGTGTGTGTCTGGTGTGTGTGTGTGTGTGTGTGTGTGTGTGTTACACAGGGACAGTGCATAGAACAAGGAACTCTTCTGGGATATTAAATCCACTACAGTTCGAATAAGTAATGGTAAATGGCAAATACTGAAGTTTTCATTCTCATGATGGAAGCCCAGGTGGGCAACGGGTCACTAGTAAAAAGGCCCCAAAATATAGCTTCCCTCACCAGCCACCTACTAAGTAAATATGCTTCAGTATTTGCCATTTACCATTACTTAATGGAACTACAGTGGATTTAATATTCCAGAAGAGTTCTTGTTACACACGGTCTGTGTGTAACATAAAAGTAGCTTAGGGGAACATTCTGAGTTGTAGAATATATATATATATATATATATACACACAGACCGTGCATGGAACAAGGAACTCTTCTGGGAAAATTATATCCACTATAGTTCGAATAAGTAATGGTAAATGACAAACACTATAATTTTTTTTTTTCATGATGTTAGTCCGACGTGGGCAACGGGTCACTCACTAGAGGTCCCAAAAATATAGGTTCCCTCACCAGCTATCTGCAAAGCAGATAGGATCCAGCTTTGGGACAGGATCTAGGGGATACAGCTACACCTAGCCTACTATATCCAGAACCTCAATATAAGCAAAAGACTCGTTGCATTCGCGTCGGATTGAATACATCAAAGAAAAAGGGGTAACTATTGTGTTTTTAGCCAAAAACCGTATAGTATACACACACACACACACACATACTCACTCTCTCTCTCTCTCTCTCTCTCTCTCTCTCTCTCTCTCTATATATATATATATATATATATATATATATATATATATAGAGAGAGAGAGAGAGAGAGAGAGAGAGAGAGGCTCCTTTTTCAAACCCATATATATATATATATATATATATATATATATATATAAACGTAAAGAACGACGCTTTGTATAGGAGAATATTCGGCGCAAGATGAGAGCGAAAGAACGAAACAAATGAAAAATGAGGTAACCACCCGGGAATCGAACCCGGGATCTTCCGATTGCCGGTCAGATATGATAACCATTACACCACGGGCCTCAATCAAATGTCGTAATTCCTCTACATGCGCGCAGAAACCATGCCCCAAAGGGCACCTCCCGTATGCCGTAACATTATATAGCCCTACATTATAACTGCAAACACGCAATATAATTAACGTAAAGAACGACGCTTTGTATAAGAGAATATTCCGCGCAAGATGAGAGCGAAAGAACGAAACAAATGAAGAAATGAGGTAACCACCCGGGAATCGAACCCGGGATCTTCCGATTGCCGGTCAGATATGATAACCATTACACCACGGGCCTCACTCAATCAAATGTCGTAATTCCTCTACATTTGTTTCGGTCTTTCGCTCTCATCTTGCGCGGCATATTCTCCTATACAAAGCGTCGTTCTTTACGTTAATTATACTGCGTGTTTGCAGTTATAATGTATATAATGTTACGGCATGCGGGAGGTGCCCCTTTGGGGCATTGGTTTCTGCGCGCATGTAGAGGAATTACGACATTTGATTGAGTGAGGCCCGTGTTGTAATGGTTATCATATCTGACCGGCAATCGGAAGATCCCGGGTTCGATTCCCGGGTGGTTACCTCATTTTTTCATTTGTTTCGTTCTTTCGCTCTCATCTTGCGCGGAATATTCTCCTATACAAAGCGTCGTTCTTTACGTTAATTATACTGCGTGTTTGCCGTTATAATGTATATATATATATATATATATATATATATATTATATATACGTCGTGGCCAGTGTCGTAACACCGCTTTCCGGAGATCAGCAAAGTTAAGCAACATTGGGTCTGGTAATAGTTGGATGGGAGACCGTCCTCCGTGCCCAGATTATGTAGCACCCGTGGTTCGGATCCCACCTAAAGCTGTAGATCCCTTCCCTCATATGATCTTAGTTGTTGCGAATGTGGTTAAACAACCCCATCATTTTGCTCCTGAAGAATCATACACTAGGACTAATACTACAGTAGCTAAAAGTATCCGCAATACAGACTGACGAAACTTGCATAAAACAATGTATGCGGATTTGAATATTCTTTAAACTATAACTCAGAGCACAGTTGCTTTTAGTGGTGGTGAACTACGTACGGAGACCTCGTTAGTACTTTTATCCCTTGTTTATTCGGCAATGCCTCTGCGAACTGCTCGTACCTTGGAATAAACGTACGGGCGGAATGATGTTCTGTGCAAAATATACAACTTTTCATCTTATTTCCACTTAAGCCGTGATTATGATTGTCTTCAGTGCTGATTGGTAATATTATATATATATATATGATATAGTATATATATCGTATATAGATATAAGTCCGAATCCACCACCCCAAAGATCAAGCTTGTTGCTCTACCTTGGACGTACAGCTTAACATAGAATCCGAATTACAGCCCACCACTAGTGGTCATACATTACAAAGTCCTTCCCGGGATTCGATCTCATGACTTCTCGATCAGCAGCCCAGCATCTTAACCACTAGGCCACCGAGGTTACCCATTTATCTACCAACCTATTTTTCTGGAAGGATGAACAGCTGGGTAAACTGCGCACCGTCTGCTTTCGACGGGAATGGACTCGTAGTCAACAAAATATAAGCGCATGAGCACGCGCACTTTTTTTTTTTCCCTCACCAGGATTCGAACCCGAGACCTTTGATTCAGAGTTGCGGGTACTGAGATTATGCTAAAAGGATAACAGTTAATACAACTTGGTGCATATTTCATAATTTCACATAGCAAAAATTGGGCGTGCTCTTGCGCTTATATTTTCACCTACAGTATATGGTACTCCCATCCCAGATCGACTTGAATTAAATGCTGTCCATTAGCTGAAGTGCAGGGGGTTAATGCGTGAAAGAGCCAGTGTTTCCCTCCAGTGATGAAATATGTTGTGTTATTAATTAATAGGGTGCATTAATTTCTATCTTGTCGTAACCTAATGGTCAGTGTCCACGACTTCGAGTGAAAGGTCCCAGATTCAAATCCTGATGGGGAATGTTTAGTATATATATATATATATATATATATATATATATATATATATATATATGTGTGTGTGTGTGTGTGTGTGTGTGTGTGTGTGTGTGCTGCACACCACAAATAAAAATGAAAAGCGATTCCAAGCCGTTTCGCGTATTAAATAGTACACCTCGTCTGGGAATGAAAAGAAGAGGCAAAAACGAAATTTTATATCTCTGTACATCGTAAACAAAATAGTTAGGAGGAATGAGCAAAAAATTTAACAACTATTTGTTTACGTTCTAAAGAGATACATATTTTTGGCTTCTTCTTGCCTCCTCCCTTCATTCCCTGACGAGTCTGCTATTGAATCGGCGAAAGACTGGACTCGCTTTTCATTTTTCCTTGTGGGTGTGCATCACTTTTTATTTCACGTGTTTAATTGTAAAATTCATCCTAAACTTTAAACCAGTTTCTAAATGTTTTTTAAGTGCTTTTAGTAAATGTACCTTTGCTCGCTGAATTTTATTAAAACTCTTTCAACATTTTATTTCGCTCACTTTTATTTCATTCTAAAATTCTCGTGATTTAATTTTAACCTCACATTCTCTTAGTAAGATTACACTTTTAGTATACAATGTATATATAAAACTTTGAAGCTCGTTCCCTCATCTTAGACCTACAGCTTAACGTCGAATCCAACGCACGACCTACCATGGATGGTTATATATATATATATATATATATATATATATATATATATATATATATATATAGTTTCATAGTTTCAGAATGAGGTGTGAAGAAAGCTGCGTCTGCATTATGGCAGATCCTTATAAATCCGAAAGATCCCCTCCAATCTGGGGATCCTCGTCCGATTCTAAAATGAGATCCCTAAATAAGATCTTTCCACGCGAACACCTCTCCATAGAGAATCCTCACGAGAATCACGCAAGGGACCTCGACGCTATAAAGCGATGGAATGTACCTATATATACAGGATAGATAGACGGATAGATAGATGTGTGTGTGTGTGTTTGTGTGCGTGTGTGCGTGCGTGTGTGGGTGTGTGCTTATGAACTTTTATTCTCCTTTTCGTGATAATTTTAGTTTTTGATCGTGATAATAGAGAAAGGTAATTGAACACGGCAAGAAAAAGAAGCCATCACTTGGAATAACTATAGTAAATATGTATTGCTCGAAGGGTAAAACAGCATTCTGCAACAACTAGCAAAAATATCCCGTCCGCAGGGTGGGTAGTTTTGCTTGTTATTATAATCTTTGCAGAATTTCTTTGTTTGAAACTAATGTTTTTAACTAAGACACTAAAAGAAAGTGTTTATATTATTAGTACCGAGTGTTAAAAAAAAAAAAAAAAACTGTTTGCTTTCTGCTTTACTTTTATTGATGAAAGCTTCGAGCTCGTAAACCACAACTTAAACGCCTCATAATTCGAAGTAAACAGGAATTAAGTCAAATTCCAGGCCAAGACAGCTTAAAAGACTCGTCAGTTCCTTCTTTGTTGAATGTCCTTTATTTCTCTCTCTCTCTCTCTTCCTCTCTCTCTGATGTGATGTCTGTTCACCTTTGGCATTGTGTCATGAGTTCAGTTCTTACTGTTTGGGGCGATATTTGGTAGATCTGGTGGTCAGCAAGGTTTTTGTGAATTGGAACGTCTTTATATCGTTTCCTATTTGTTCCTCAATGGGCGTCGGAACTAAGAAGATTTTAGAATCCTTAGTAATGATGGTTCTTTTCTTCCGCTTCGCCAAATGAGGTTTTGATTGTCGAACGCATTTTTTCTTTAAATGCTATTTGAAAAAAAAATAAAATCCCCAAAAGTCTTTTTCAATGGCGTGAAAGAACCAAATTACGGTGACATCTCTGTTAAGTTCAGGACATTCGATGGAGGAAAAAGATTCTCTATACTGACAATTACCACTGGTTACGCGAAAAACACCTACATCAATCAATGCAGCATCCTTTATAGTGAATAAGAGATGAAATTTTAGTACGAGTTATGAATATATTTTGCTTTAGAAGTAACGGAAATAAAAATGAAACGCATTCATGATATGGGTATCATTATATACTACGAGGGTTATAGCAATGCGATGCCCCTCTTTTGTTAGCAAGACATTGCTCCTGCGCACATTTATCTTGTTGTAGCGACACCATGACGAAATGGAAAGGAAGGAAGGAAGATCCCTCTGACGTGGTGGTGGGGAATGGGAGGGGGGGATGTGATTATTTTAGGACTGTATATGTTATGTAATTTTTTAGAATTCTCGTACATCGTTTAAACCATTGGTTTTGCATCCTAAAAATCCTGGAATCGAAAACTTGCTTATGTTGGGAGAACTGTTTGAGTTTAATTCGTTTACCTTCTCATCTCGGAGAAGTTAGCTGTATATAGATAACTTATAGCATAACAAAATAGAGTCATCGTCGTCTGTATCTTCGGTGTCGGCCTTTGTGTCCGATGTTTGTTCAGGGTTGGCCAACACACCTGGCGCTGATCCACACGCGGTTTTAAAAGGCGGGAAAAGGATGAGGGAATGATTCGCGCGGGGCTTTGCTTATGAAAGGCGTTAGTGAGGCGGAGGGACTTTATGAAAAGCTTGTGTGAAAGAGATGCGGAACACAGACCGCTGGTGTCTGTGCGGAGGCGAGGACGCGTAAGGGATTAGCCAGCCTCTAACAACGGGACTCTACCACCAATGTATTCGGATACTCCCCAGCGACTAAATTTATGGCGTAAACATCAAAACGATCGTAATAATTGTTGTATCCAATACCAACCGCGATTTAAGATCACTACTTCTATGCATAAAAAATATCTTAACAATCACGTAGACTTTGTAAAAATTCACCTAAGATCATCCGAACTAGATTCAATTTAATTCTGAGGACAGTTCAGCGCCGATCGAACACATCTTTTACATTTCAGTGTGATTCTCCTAAGGGATGATGACGGCTTTATTGGGAGGCACGGGCTATGGAAATAAGTTTCAAATTAGTTTGGAAATAATCCATCTAAATCCCGCTGCGCCGATTACCGTAAGCCAGGATTTGTCCTCTTGAAAATGTTCATGGATTGACACCCCGAAAACTAATTTAGTTATCAATGATTTAATAACTCAGCAGGTGTTCTTATTTAAAGTCTCCGCTATGTGATGGCCAATGGAATGCATTTTAAGCTTTAGTAATCTGCCTTAGCATGCGACAATTTAAAGTCCAAACCTTATTTTTGTTTATTTTAATTAAATATACAATATATAATTATATCGGTAGTATCGAAGTGTAGCTATAATTTATGTACAGTTTTGGAGAAAGCTTTGCCTAGAGACAAAATTTCTAAAAAAGTACCAAAAATTACTAATTGGCAATGTTATGTTTTTCTTTGGATATTAGTAATTTTTTTTATACTTTTTATAAAATTTATGTTTCTAGGCCAACTTTTTTCCGAAATTGTACAGATAATTTTCTGTTTATAAAAGTTCATGAAATAGATTTGAATTTAAAATTCGACAGATGTGATCGAAATATAAAAAGACATTTTGAAGCCTTATAAACACAAGACGAGACTAATAGTTACAACGTTTATAATAAGAACTAATAAAGACTATGAATACGGTTCTATAGTGCATTTATATACAGTGCATACGGCGATTTAAGTCATTTCTCAGTAATACACTATGAAGAAAGACCCATTCAAATAATCTGCATAAGAAAAAATGTACAATGATATTAAACTTTTCTCACTTTTTGTTATATCCATTTTCCGCATGCAAAAAAAAAAATATTTTGTTTGACCATGATCCGTTCCCATGATGCAGTGTACGTCATTGTACGTTCAATTACGTGACGTTATCATTCTGTGTGCGACACACGCGTTTTAATAGTTGATAGACCTGAATTCCTATCTTTAATCTTTGAAAATTCTTCAAAAGCCAAATTTGAAATTTAAAAATTTTTGGCTTTATTTCGGTGTGCAAATATAATAGGTAGACTGACGTTTAATTTAAAATTATTATAAAATTATAGTAATTACTGACTCATCCTAATTAAAAAATTTCCCCTCCTCCCTTTCCAAAAATTGAATTTTGAAGATTTTAAGCTACAATAGAGGCCTATACTATATCAGCTTTGTCTTTGTATGTTTGTAAAGAAATCGCATGAAATGATGTAATCCAGCATCAGTTACATCTATATAATAATAATAATAATAATAACTTTTGACCACAAGCGTAACATTTTTCCATTATATATATATATATATATATATATATATATATATATATATATATATATATACATACACATTAATCACTAAACATCTAATTGTGTTGATTTTTTTAAAAAGTCTCAATCGCTGGACACAAAAGCTTATAAAATAGTGTCATGTTTCTTCCTGTGTTTGCCATTAACAGTTGTATGATGTAACTGAACAATCATTAGAAAAGGGTTTTGTACTCGGGGTCACGATAAAAAAACAAAAAAAAGGAAACAGATTTCGAATTACAAAAAAGATCCTTTATTAAATATGGTCGTACATTATAGAGTGGTCAGACTTTCTGATCGGCGGTTTAGTAATTCCTTCCACTTGATTCTTTCATCGTGTAACTGTCGCAGTAACATGTTGAAATATGATCTCAATAACGTTGCTTCTTGGAACGGAGAAGTGTGTGTCATGGTTCAGAATGTAGTGTGTTACGCACATTATGCGGTATCTCTTTGCAAGATATAATTTTTCGCATACTCATATATATATATATATATATATATTTACCATATAATAATAATAATAATAATAATAATAATAGAAACATAGAGCGAAAATTAAGACTATCATTGTGAAGTAGTTGTAAAACTAAGGACAAAAATGAAAGAACAAAAAAAAGAAAGGAGGAGATCGTCTATATAAGGAAAGCTTTTTGACGCAAGGTCGCGTACACCAAATATGCCTCAAATTTGTCACTGTACAACTCAGCAATTAATTAAATTGGTGTCGGGCAGAACTGAAGTTATCCTTCAAATTCATCTACTGTAATATTTCAAGATATATTGAGACAGATGTTGAGGACGAATTAAAAGTAAACTTACATAGAAAGGTTTTAATTGTTAATTAAACGTTTGATAGAAGATTCGTAAAACTGGGGTACACAATAATGATTATTAAGTTATATGTAAAAAGTCTGAATTTTCAAATAAGTATATATATATATATATATTTTTTTTCGCTACACACTAACGTCAGATATGTATTCAATTTCGGTTGGAACCAATATTTTTTTTTAATTCGCATGATTCACAAATATGGAGATCCATAAAAAAAAAAAAAAAACAGACCGTGACTTTATTCTCGAGAGAAGAGGAAGACATATTTCTGAGGGATGTTTATCGACTAAATGCATTTAATTTCACTTGAGTGTTACTTGGATTATCAATTCGGCGCATCTCTCCAAATGAGTAACTTAAACAGTCTCTATTGACAGGAAGGTGTCTCGAAACGCTGGAAATAATAGATAGACAGGTAGATAAACAGATAGATGGGTAGACTGACATATATATATATATTATACATACATACACTGTATATAGATAGGTAGATAGATAGTCGTTCCGAACATAGAAAGACTTATTCTTCAACAAGAATTGCAAATAAATACTCTCTCTCTCTCTCTCTCTCTCTCTCTCTCTCTCTCTCTCTCTCTCTCTCTCTCTCTCTCTCTATATATATATATATATATATATATATATATATATATATATACATATATATATATATATATATATATATATATATATAAATAATTGTTTATATAAATCGAGCAAGCCTATTTTTAGATATAAAGTAATGTTAAACTTTAATATTTTGATACGACACGCATATATATATATATATATATATATATATATATATATATATATATATATATATAGAGAGAGAGAGAGAGAGAGAGAGAGGAGGAGAGAGGAGAGAGAGAGAGAGAGAGGCCCCATAATGAAAATAAGGTCTTGTTTGTCATGTCTCTTTTCAATTACAAAAATAAATAGAGTAAGAGTAATTAATGGTTGTAAGGAAAGGCAGAGTGTTACTGTTGAGGAATCTACTTTTCAGTCAAGTGTATAACCCACGTTCACGAAGCTACTTCATGAATTAAGTTAATCCAAAAAGTTCTGATTTTGCAGACAGACTGACATTACTTTTTGGACGACCATCCGTCCCTCGTATATGAAATTATCGTCATTGTAGTGAAGGATGAGGCTTATATGGTAAATAAAAGTTGATTACGCGTGTGCAGCGAATGTGTAATCAAGGTTTGGATGATAGATAGCTTATTGAAAATCCAACAAAAGAGATCATTTAGAGGTGTTCCGTATTCATGATCATTCTCGAGTGCTTCGTAGGACTAACTCCTTCCTTACCGATACGTGCCCACACAAAAACACCACCGCCCATCGAAGGGGAGAACCCACACCCACACGACTTACGTTCGTCACGCCCTCAAACAAATTCAGGCAAACACAACCAACCGATTTTATTTCATGAGAGATGCATCAGCACGCAGAAGGTTCACTTTCACGTTACCTGAGAAGGCGAGATACTTAAAAAGAGTCTTTGATACACCCGTAGAATAATATCGAACTCTGAGGCAAGTGAAGCAATGTATGCCTCCTCGCCAACGCGTATCAGATCAAATTATCGTCTGAACAAACGTTGATTAAAATATATATATATATAATATATATATATATATATATATATATATATATATATGCTGCAAACCCACAAGGAAAAAGAAAAAGAAATATGGAATCGTTTTTCTTTTTCTTTGTGGGTTTGCAGCATTCATTCATTTCACGTGTTTAATTTGGAAATTCATCCCATATATATATATATATATATATATATATATTTCACATTAAATTAAAACAAAAAGGGAGAAAAAATAAAAGTCAGTTGTCTGAGTACTTTCGTATATATTTCAAAACCTCCTCACGGAGCAAAAGCTTAAGACAAAGTTCACGTTTCTTGTTTAATTTTTCCACCAAAATAGTATATATATATATAAAACAACTACGTTAATGGTAAAAGAACAACTGTTATAAAGAAAACATTTGTTGCTTGTAGGTGGTGTCAGCGAGTTCGGGTCTGCGCGGTTGGTTGGACGCGAGTGAGATGGGCAATTGGCTACGTCACATTCAGGTCGCCGCCTCGCCTCCTCTCGGAAACCTGAAACACGTCCTTTTGACTGGTCAGGTAACGAATAATTACTTTCCATTTGTGAGGAAGTTTTACGCTCTCGTCGTGGAGAGGCAACAACAAATACTTTGATTAAATTAACGTTAATGTCTCTTTGAATGTTGCAATTGAAAAATTCTTAATTTAATTAATTTAATATATATATATATATATATATATATGAATAGAAACGACATAAGTATTAAGGAATGTTTCTGCACACGAGGAAGAGAAATCACGAATAAATGAAAAATGAGGCGAACCGCCCGGGAATCGAACCAGGGCCTTCCAATTGCCGGTTGGATGCGCTACTATTACACTACGGACCTCGATCATTCACAAATCGAAATTCTCCTACATAGGGCAGAAACCAATGCCCTGAGAGGGCACCCTGGGTTCGATTCCCGGGCGGTTCGCCTCATTTTTCATTTATTCGTGATTTCTCTTCCTCGTGTGCAGAAACGTTCCTTAATACTTATGTCGTTTCTATTCATTTATATACTGCGTGGTCATTGCAGTTAAATGCATATATATATATATATATATATATATATATATATCCCGTGTTTTTTTATTTTTTTCAGATATTTTACGAATCGACGCGAGACATTTCTGCCAACGAAGAACTTCTGCTCGCCAGGAAAACGATCATCGATCTTGACTCGACGTCAAATTTTGGTAAGGGGAAATAAATGTCCATGGATACCCATGGGTATAGAGAGTTAAAGGGAACACTAACTTAAGGGGTAGAAATTACTGAATCACAGTTGGTGCCTGGGGTGGAGGTATGAAAATAGGTTTAACATTTATTTAAGAGATGGGGGTTAAATGGGGGTTAACGAATGTGGGGTTGTATATTTTTACCGTCAACAAAATTCCTTATATACTCGTACGATATGAACGTAAATACGTTAAAATGATATTAAAAAACGTTAATTTCTATTCGCAAAAGAAGATCAAGTGCAGTCGAGTTCTCCCTGCGGAGGATCAGAGTCCGTGAACGAAGAACTGGAGGAGGAAGACGAAGAGGAAGAAGAAGAAGTGAATCGTTATCAGTGCCTCCAGTGCGACAAAAACTTCCGTGGATACGACCCGTAAGTTCATAATTTTCACTTTGTAATGAACGTTTTGGATTTTCTGTTGATTCTCTCTTAACTTCACCCCACCTCACCTTCTTCCTGTCCAGTTTAATTAAGTGTTCTTTGAGATAGTGACGCGGCTATAACCGTTCTGTAGACAAAAAGGTTAAATTTCAGTTGGCTCTCGCGTGTACTTGTGTATATATATATGTATACATGTGCGTGGTGTATATGTCCGTCTAATTGTGTGTACGAATAAATGTTAACTCGCGTACCTTGGTTCTAGATACAAACCATCCCCAAACGTAACGAGCAAATACTATTACAAATGGGTTAAACGCCAAGGAGTATTTTATTACTGCTCAATCGAGTTAATCCTAGCGGGATTCAAACCCCCAACCGCACCACTGAAGGTTTGAAGGATATATACCTCGAGAGATACGGTCAATTTTCAACTTTTCATTCCTAGTTAAATTTACTTTGGTTTTAATGGAATTAAAATTTGTTTCGTTCTACTGAAATTTAATTATTTTAATTTACTATAAATTAAGTGAAAGGGAATTTACATTTAAATCAGGTTAATTTATAACAGTGCATCTATTTATCTATTTATCTATCTATATATATATACATATATACACCTTAGTGGTGTAATGATTAGCGTCGCTGACTACAAATCCATCGGCCTTGGGATCGAGACTCGGTGACGGCAGACAGGGAGCAGCAAAACCCAACTGTTCATCCTTCCACACAATAAAGAAATTAGTTGGTAAATAAATGAATGCCCTGGGTAGCCTAGTGGTTAAGACGCTGGACTGCTGGTAGGTCGTAGTTCGGATAACGTTAAACTGTAGGTCTAAGGTGGAATAACAAACTTGACCTTCATCAGAATGAACAATTCGTGCGGAAGCAAAACCAATGTTATCCAAGGTTATACTTCTGAGATTTGCCTTTTTATTATTATTATTATTATTATTATTAAGAAGATATTTTTATCCTTTGGCTTCTTATTACTTTTATTTTGTTACTTTTTCATGGTATGATTTAGATATTTTTAGATTAATCGAGTATTTGGTTTTTTGGTGTAGTTTTAGGTTATGTTCAATTAATTAATATCACACACGTAAATTGTAAAGTTTCAGGTTTTGGAATGGAACTGATTAATTATGTTTGGGTTATTGAACATATGAAAATATTACATTTCATGTCGTTTATATGATAAATAATATTTTTATATGTTATGTATAGGGTGTTCAAAAAGAAACGCAACCCAAAATAGAAAAGAAAAGGGTTAAGTTACGATGATATACTGTATGTATTCTCCAGTGGGTTGCGTTTTTTTAACACCCTGTATAATGGATTGTGTATGATATGGGATACGTAGCATTTGTATATTTATGTATTATGTATTTTATAATATATATATATATATTTTTTATCTTTAAATCCTTTATTTTACATGGACTTTTGCGCTTATCCAAGAATTTTCATTTGCATACAGGCAAAGTTATTCGATACTTTTGATACCATTTCTCATCTTCAGGTTGGACGAACACTTGATCACCTCTCACGGCTTCACCGCCGGACAGTTTGTTTGCGAGTATTGCTCTCGCTCCTTCGCTTGGAAGCCTAATTTGATCCAGCACAAGACCATTCACGGCGAGTTCAAAAGGTATTCGTGCGAGAACTGCCCTCGCGTTTTCACAGATCCGGCCATTCTTCAGAAGCATATTCGAACCCAACACGTCGGGGCCAGAGCTCACGCGTGCCCAGAGTGCGGCAAGACATTCGCCACGAGTTCCGGGCTGAAACAACACACTCATATTCATTCGTCGGTGAAACCGTTCCGGTGTGAAGTGTGTTATAAAGCGTACACTCAGTTTAGTAATTTATGTAGACATAAACGAATGCACGCGGATTGTCGACTGCAGATCAAGTGTCATAAATGCGGTCAAGCCTTCTCAACAGTTACATCTTTGGCAAAGCACAAAAGGTTTTGTGATACAGCTCCTCCTTTACCTTTATCGCACGGAAACCATAATTTGTCGGAAAGCAAAATGCACTCTTCGCAGTTTCCTATTAATAATCTTCAGTCGTCCCCATCCAATTCCCTGATGATGTATCCTCGTCCTCCCTTACCCCTTTTAACGCCTTCCCTCCTCTCCAGCTACCCAATGTTTCAGTCTTTCCCCTCGTTGGTTGGCGGCCCGCAACACCCTCTACTTACTTCGTCTCTTTTACTTCCTTTTCAAGGGGCTAATTCTTCTCATAGAGATCCCCCACCGATTTTACCAAAGAATGAAAAGATAAAAGAGGAAAAGTTTGAGTTCACAAACAGGAATCCCTTTTCTTCTCCTTCTCGACTCGATCGAACCGATGTAATAAAAGTAGAACAACGGGAACATAGAGAACACAGAGAACATAGGGAACATAGGGAACATAGGGAACACAGAGAACACAGAGAACACAGAGAATCCAGGGAACAAAATCACATGAATATCATTCCTAAAGTTTCACGGCCTCAGTCGCCCAAAATATCTTCTGGTTTGACTATTAAAAGCTCCCCGATTAAAGATAATAAATTAATAGTGCGAGAAGAACCAAATGAATCCCCAAAATCATCAGGCTATCAAGAAAATGAGCATAAAGAAGTGATGAAGTGTTCAAAAGAGAAAAAAGAAGTACCTCTAGATCTTACGACAACCAGAAAAAGACCAGGTGATTCTTTTGATGAGGAAGAAACCAGACCAGATTCAACTGACTGTCATTTGAAAGAACCGCCTCAGGAAATAGTTCACTCCATATCAACTGAAGACAAAAAAGTGTCTGAACCAAAACCTCGAGCAGAACATTCCTTTTTTCGAATAACTGAATTACTAAAGGACACAACACCTTCATCTTCTTCGTCTCCGACAGCCGTTCCTCCTCCTTCGTTTCTAGACACACGATCAAAGCTCCACTGGCTTACCCTCGTCCTCTTCACCCAACCTCACTGCTGGAAATGTATAGGAACTTCGATAGATCCCTCGACCGAGGTCCTCTCTTGCCCACGAGTTTGAGTCATAACAGATACCCAGTTTTGCCTCCTTTTTTTCATCCGAACAGTATTGGAGGAATGAGTATTGGCCTGAATCGCAGTAGTGGTCTTGATATGCTAAAAGCACAAATGAATGCTTCCAGTAGACCCTACAGTGATATTGGACGCCCTTATGATATAATGGCTTCCCACATTCCAAGATCCAAAGATCGTTACGCTTGTAAATTCTGTGGTAAAGTTTTTCCGCGTTCAGCTAACCTGACAAGGCACTTAAGGACTCATACTGGGGAACAACCTTATAAGTGCAAATACTGCGAACGTTCATTCAGCATTTCTTCAAATCTTCAGCGTCATGTTCGCAACATACATAACAAAGAGAAGCCGTTCAAATGTCCGTTATGCGATAGATGTTTCGGTCAGCAGACAAATCTAGATAGACACCTCAAAAAGCACGAAGTTGATGGCCCAGACCTTCCTGATTCTCCGGAGGCACCGGATTCAAGCAGCGCTGGAACAGAAACTCCGTCAAACTTCTTCAGCGACGAGATACGTTCTTTCGTCGATAAAGTAACCGATTCGACCTCTGACGATTTGGCTGTGGAAGGAGACGACGATGAGAGTATTGACGCGAGAGAAAAGAACTCAATCGACGATATGCACGAAGATTGTCATGATTTAGAGATTACATCGAAAAGAGTTCGTTTAGAGTGACAAACTTTATTTAGAAGTGATACTGTTTATAATCGTTTTAATGTAACACTTAAATATATATATATACACAACACTTTCATGTAAGAGTGTATTTATCCGTAATATTTTATTTATATTTATATTTCAATACTGCTACTCTCTTCTGTAAGTGAAAACAAAAAGCTTTAATCATAAAACCACTGAAAAGACCTCATGCAGGCAAAAAGTTCATAAAAGCCAGCTTTTTTGTATAGATACGAGTTGAAATTAATTGTGTGTATTTTGTGCAATTTGGTAAATGTATGACTTCTAATTTATGTCGTGTACCAATATATGTAAATAAAATGTTAAGAAATTATATTTTGTTAATAAAATTATAATTCTATTTCGTCTATAATTTCTCCTATTATAGGGTCTCATTAAATTCAAACACGTGTGACTCAATATAAAGGAGTTAAAGAGAAAATTGCAGCGATGCAACAGACATTTATATTTAAATTAAGTGTACAGTACATTAAAATCAAAGTTAAATAAATCGGATCACCTGAAGATGAGGGCCCCAAGCCTTCGTTAGTTAGCTTTATAAGGCTAACTAACGAAAATATCACGACCTAACCTAACCAATCGTCAAGGGCGTTGACCTAACGATTGGTTAGGTTAGGTCGTGATATTTTTGTTAGTTAGCCTTATAAGGCTAACTAAAGAAGGCTGGGGGCCCTGATCTTCAGGTGATCCAATAAATCTTACAAACACGAGAATAGCAGAAAGAATCCATCCCTCACATAAATGGAAGTTAATCTTAACTATTTAAAAATTACTCTCGATCACTACCATCACTAAAAATACTAATTAAAAGAATAACCTTTTTTTTTAAAAAAAATAAAAAATGAGAACTAGTTTCATATAAAGCAAAGAATCCTTTTAATGCAAAAGCTACAACACTGTCTTTATATTCTAACGTAGTTCATCCTTCATCACTAGCGCTTAAACTAAAAAGTTTCAAGAACCGAAATTAAAAAAAAAAAATTTGATTTGCACAATAGCTACAAAAAACATATTTCAAAAAGTAGAATGTTGAAATGGTTCGTCGACGTCAGAGTAACTTTTGTAAGGTGATGATACGACGCTGATGACGACAACATCTGGTATTTAATGACGACGACAAAGGTATACATGCGCGCAAAGTTTGCTTCGACCGTTATGTCTGTTTACAAGAACTGACTTTGCACAAATATATTTGGCTTTTAAAGTCGAAGAGATAAATAAAGGTAAGATCTTAACATTTTAACTTCATGTATCGAGTCATTGCCGTTTTTAACAACACAGATATCTACAGGATGGCCACAAAGTGGGGAAACGTAAGACATTTTTCTCAGAACTGTAGGTTATATGTAACGGAGAAAAAAAATTACCATACGATATACCCTATGTTTCCAGACTTTACGGGTGTATAGTGACAGTGACGGTGACGGGCGGGGCGGGGCGGGCGGCGGGCCGGAGCTGGGCACTTGCGGTTTTTTTTGCGGTACTGCGGTACTACCGTGTTGGTCGGTACCGCGGAAAGTACCGCGGGAAATTTGAATGCGGTAGCGGTACTGCTGTACTTTCAGCGATCCTTTGCGGTACTGCGTTATGCGGTACCGGTTTGGTAGTGCGGTAGTAGTACCGCAGTACCGCAGTACCGCAAAAAAACGCGCAAAAAAACGCAAGTGCCCAGCTCTGCTAAGACTAAGCAGCAGCAGCAGCAGCAGCCAGACTAAGACTAAGATCAGACACCGTCACCGTCACTGTATACATACGGATGGGTATTTCATGCACATTGAGAGAAAAATTACAGTATACTTAGATTTCATTGGAAGAAACACAGATTTCGTATAAACCTCTCTAGATACGACGGTGTATTTATTGTTAAGGAAACTCATCTATTTTGGTGAAGGGTGAAAATATATATATTTTTTTTATGTAGGAAGGAGGGAGGGGGCAAGGGCGAGAGCACGCAGAAACGTCCCCAACCCCCCTCTCCTCTCCTATATAAGAAAGAGAACCAAAATCAAGGTCTCTGAAGCCAACGATGCCATTTTATTTTTTTATTTTTATTATGCTCTCTACAATTTCAATTTTCTTTTGTATTCCTCATATTTGTTGTTTTCGCTCTCTCTCTCTCTCTCTCTCTCTCTCTCTCTCTCTCTCTCTCTATATATATATATATATATATATATATATATATATATATATATATATATACTGTACAGTACTATATTATATATATATATATATATATATATATATATGTCTGCGCGTGTGTGTGTGTGTGTGTAATAAATGAAACATCTCTTCTGTCTGTTAATTAATTTATTAAATAATTAACATATATATATATATATATATATATATATATATATTATATATATAATGTTACCAGGACGTTACCAGAGACAGCACAGTAACATCCTTTGCGGATGACACAAAGATCAGTAGAAAAATAAGAAACCCAGAAGACATAGGATCTCTACAAACAGACATAAACAAAATTTACAAGTGGACGGAAGACAACAATATGAAGTTTAACACCGAGAAATTTCAGCTATTACGGTACGGAAAAAAGAAAAGACCTAAAGTCCATGGAATATTATACCCCAAATGAACAGGAAATTCAGAGAAATTCCAGAGCAAAAGATTTAGGGGTTGTAATGACAGATAATGCGAAATTTGAAACACAAAATAAGATAGCAGTAAACAGAACAAAGAGAATAACGGGTCAGATATTAAGAACCTTTAAACGAAGGGGTAGGAAGGTAATGATTCCTCTACTGAAAACCCTGATAATACCCAAATTGGAATACTGCTCGGTCCTAACATCCCCATATAAAAAAAGAAACATTAGACAGCTGGATGGGATCCAAAGAAGCTTCACAGCCAAGATCAATGGGTGCAAAGAACTAAATTACTGGGAAAGGTTACGAGAACTAGACCTATATTCACTGGAAAGGAGAAGGGAGAGATATACCATTATTTACACTTGGAAAATAATGGAGAAACTAGTCCCTAATCTTACTCTGAATCCCATAACTCCCCAAACAACGGTGGAAAGTAGAAGCGGTAAACTGTGTCGTATTCCCAAATTGAAGGCGAGACAGGGAACATCCTTAACCCTGAAAGAAAATAGTTTTGTAGTGAGAGGACCAAAACTGTTTAATCAGTTGCCCAAAGACCTAAGAAACACGAAGGGAGTTGCAGTGGAAATCTTCAAAAGAAAACTAGACGCCTGGCTCAGAACAATCCCCGATGAGCCAGGGCAAGAATCCAACTCACTACTTCACCAGGCCAACTCGAGAGGAGGGGCGACAAGCTTGACCTTCGCGAAATGAGAAATCATCGCGCGGAACCTTTGTAAGGTTGTAAGGTGTATATATATATATATATATATATATATATATATACACACCGGGTGATTACAAATTATCTTCCCAATTTTAAACATTTATTATAAAAAAAATAACAAAGGTACAACGAAAAGAAAGATATACAAAAATAAAGAAAAACTCAAAAAGTTTTATTTACAAGCTATTGAAATTCAATATTAGCTCTTTTTGTGGCTCTGAAGACATCAAAGCGGTATTCTGTTTTTCTCCATACATTTTGTAGCATATCATACTGAACTTTTCTAAAAGCCTCACGTATCCTTTCCTTTAAATGTTCCAAAGTTGTTGCCATTGGTGGAACAAAAACTTCATTTTTGACATAGCTCCCAGAGGAAGAGGTCAAAGGGGGTTAGATCGGGCGAACGAGCCGGCCAAGGAATGGGCTCTCCACGCCCGATCCAACGATCAGGCAATTGCTCAGTCAGGAATGTTGTGACCTCAGTGTGGAAATGGGGTGGCTCATATTAAACTTCAATAGCTTGTAAATAAAACTTTTTGAGTTTTTCCTTATTTGTTTATCTTGCTTTTCGCTGTAGCTTTGTTAGTTTTTACATAATAAATGTCTAAAATCGGGAAGATCATTTGTAATCACCCAGTATATTGTTGTGCAAAGTTCCTGACCAGCCAAACGTATCTGGCTACGAGAGCACGAGAAGAGTGGAAACCAACTCTCTCCTCCAACAAATCCCTCAAAATGAGGCAGAATACTGCAAAGTGGTCGACCGCAGGTCGATCTTGAACTGTCGTTTGAAGCCATCAAATAAGGCTGAAGTACGTGAGACATCTGATGTATTAAAATATATATATATATATATATAATATATATATATATTATATATATATATATATATATATATAATATATAACGTAAAGAACGACGCTTGTATAGGAGATATTCCGCGCAAGACGAGAGACAGAGAACGAAACAAATATATATATGTATATATATATATATAACTCGTTAACCTCGTTGCCGTTCCGTGCGCTCGTCTCTCTTCACACGAAGGTCCGGCTTGGTGGAGGAGCGAGTTGCTCTCTTGAGCTCTCCACCGTACATAGCCAGGTACACCCGGCTCATCTGGTACTGTCCTGAGCCAGGCATCTAGTCTTCTCTTGAAGACTTCAACTTTGACCCCTGTAACGTTTGTGAGGTCCTTTGAAAGCTGGTTAAAAAGTCTTGGCCCCCTGACAACCAAGCTATTTTCCTTCAGTGTTGAGGAAGTCCCTTCTCGGTCCTTTAATTTGGGAACACTACACATTCTGCCTTTCCCATTTTCCAGTGTTGTTTGAATGGTAATTGGGTTTAGTTTTAGGTTTGGTACTAGTTTTTCGATAATTTTCCTTATGTAGATTATGGTGTACCTCTCTCTTCTTCTTTCCAGGGAGTACAGATTTAGTTTACGTAGTCTTTCCCAGTAGTTAAAGTCTTTGCAGCCATCAATCTTGGTTGTGAAATGTCTCTGCGTTTCTTCTAGTTTATTAGTTATTAGTTATTCATATGAGGACGTCAAAACTGAGCAGTATTCAAGTTTTGGTATAATCAGTGTTTTTAGCAGGGGAATCATTACTCTCCTGTCCCTTCTTTTGAACGTTCTTAGTCCCTGTCCCGCTACTCTTTTTGCTTTATTTATCGCTATCTTATTTTGTGTTTCGAATTTCGCATCATCAGTCATTATTACCCCCAGATCGATCGCTTTCGTGCTTATCTGAACATATATATATATATATATATATATATATATATATATATATATATATATATATATCTGGCGAATTAGTAGAAGTTCCGCGAGTCTATTTCTAATCTCGCGGAATCAAGCTCGTGGACTCGCCTCGAGAATTGGCTTGGTGGAGAGGAGAATTATTTTTTAAGCGCCCCATCTCACATCGTCAGGTACACCTGATTCATCTGGGGTTGTCCTGAGTCCGATAATAATTATTAGTCTTCTTTTGAAGACTTCCACATTGACACCATTCGTGTTTCGAAGTTCTTTGGGTAACTAGTTAATAGTCTTGGCCGTCCGATGACAAAGCTATTTTCCTTGGGAGTTCAGGATGTTCCTTGTCTAGACTTTAGTTTGGGAACATTATACATTCTTCCCTTCCTATTTTCCAGCGTTGTCTGGATAGTTATAGAATTCAGTTTGAGATCAGGAACTAGTTTCTCCATTATTTTTCATATGTGAATTATGCCGTACCTCTCTCTCCTTCTCTCCATCGAGTATAGATGCAATATATATATATATATATATATATATATATATATATATATATATATATAATATATATATATATATATATATATATATATATATATATAATTAACAATTTGAAATTGAAAGCAGTAAACTTAAGCAGTATATTATTAATATGTTCCTGTTCATTTCCCGCAGCAAACAAGGCCTGTGAACAGGAAATTCTACTCAAATTTCCGATTCGTTTGGTAGGAATTTGCTTCGTACAAAGTCTAAAATTTTCAACAGGAAATTTTTCGATGAAAGAGAAAAGACCGTAGCGCCACCTGTTGCAATACTATAAACTTTTTTAATGAAAATTTTGGCGCTTACTGGATACGAGCTACTCTACTGTTAAGACACTGTTGTGTATGTTATTATTTGGTGTATGATATATATAAAACTTATATATATATATATATATATATATATATATATATATATATATATATTGCATAATTGTCTTTAAGGTCGATAAGTAAGGCATTTTAATTAAAAATCTTTAATTACCTCTGTGTTTGGAATATTTTTGGCCCACCAAGTATGTTGAAAATTGCACAATTTACGTTACATCTCAAGGCTTTCTTTTTTTAAAGTGCAGGAATGGCGATGTACATGATAGACAACGGCTAGATAAGATAACTTAAGAAATCTTTTCTCTGCAGGTACGGCACGATTATCATCGTTGACCAAAGACTTAATGGCTAATCGTGTTAAACATGTAATTATGGACACGTTACTCACATTATCTAATGTAAACTTGTAAAATAATAATAATAACAATTAATAATAATAATAATAATAATAATAATAATAGGAACGAGTAGAAACAATAGTCAGAGCATATATGTTTCATAGTTCATAGTATGACTTAACTGCATGTGACGTAAATGTTTAAAGTAGAAGTCATCACAGACTAAGATACTGTTACTCCCTTAGTTTAACGGTTTCTTAAATCTGTGCTTAATCTTGCGTGTAAATGCTGTTATAAAATAACTCCTACAAGCTGGCATAATTTTAATGTTTCCTCAAAAAGAAATTCAAGAATGTCACGTAGATATTCTTAAAAAAAATTATCTTAATGACACAGACAAGAAAAAACTATTTACTTTGTAATAAAAGGCTCGCGTTGATACCATTTGGTCTAAACAGTAATACCAAACTCTTTCGGTACTTGTTAAAAGAACGAAATGGGTGGTACGTCTGATTCTCCCCCTCCCCTATTCCCTTAATCATCAATCGAGAGGACCTCTATAATGGGGGAGCGAAAACTGCGAGTGTTTATATAAAAGATCCTTTATATAAAGATAGTGCGTGCGTGCAAGAGACGTTTAACTTCGATCACAGTGTGGTGGTATTGGTATTTGAAATTAAAAATCTTTTAGTTTCGGTGGTCAAAAGTGGTAAACTTTAAATATCTTAATTCCGCTGCACAATACGCGATATGCATGCACGTATTATATATAAAATGCTCCCCGAAACAGAACCTAGGGGGCGGAGTGGGAGGGCCTTCCTTGGTTCTTCCTTAATTTGTATCGTCCACGTTCGGTACAAATGTCTTTGATCCCGACTCGTACGAGTACGTCGTGGACGGCTCTTCTAAAGACTATAACACCACACGCACTTTACATCAAAAGCTAGAAGACGTCGTCGCTGAGAGAGGTCTCTGTCTGCGTGACGTTTATTTGTCCGCGTGACCCTGGGCGGAACTTATTTGTCGATCGAACTTGAGTGAGAATAACAAAGGTATTCTGTCTGGAATTAATAATAAAAAGAATAATAACTATATTAATTAGGAAAATAATGATAATAATAATAATACTACTAATAATAATTATTATTATGATGATGATAACGCGAAAAGTGGTGGGGAAAAACTTAATGTTACTTGCAGTAATAATGGGGGGGGGGGAACTAAACTGGATTATAAAGAGGTACACTGTAAAAATATTGAAATCGTAAATACAAAATAAGGTAAAAAGGTAAGGTATTAAAGGGTTTCCGAATTATCTTCTGGGTTTGGTTTTTGGGGAAAATTATTCCACCTTCAGATGTAGTCTGCTTTAAATTCTATTCAGTTTGAGTTTTACAAATACAGTGTTTTTCCGTGTTGAATTACAAATATTTAAAAACTATTGTTCTAAACTAAATACAGGCCTGTATACGGACGGTTTGCGATTGCGGATACCCGTGTTTTTTGGTCCAGTTTGTGTAGAGCAAGCCTAAGGTAGTACGAGTATGACTGTGATTAATAAAAATAAATTTGTGCTGCCTTAAGGAGGAAACACAAACTTGCGGTGCATCTTGCTCCTGAAAAATCATGCACCAGGACTGATAATAATTGAAAGTGTTTGCAACACAAACTAACGAAAATTGCGATAAATTGAATACGGATATAGATGTTCTTTGGACTAGATTAACACAGAACATCGTTGCTTTCAGTGGTGATGAACCACGTACCAAAGCCTCGTCAGTACTTTGACCTCTATTTGCTTGGCAATGCTGCTGCGAGTTGCTCTTACCCTGAAATGGGCGTATGGCCGGAATGATCCTGTATATGGAAAGATGTTTAACTCTTCAGACTTCCACTTAAACTGTAAATGAACAGCTGAATATATATATATATATATATATATATATATATATATATATATATACACACACACAGGGCGTTTATAAAGTCCCTATCTATTTCAGTGAAAACGTAGCAAAAAGGGTAAAATTCAATAACAATATAATAGAAGGCATACATTTAATGAATACTTAAGCATATGATTCTACATGAGCACCATCAGTATCTCTACAGAGTTCGAATCTGTCAGCAGCATTGCGGAACCCATTTTGGAGCATGACAGGGGTTATTTTTGTAACTGCTATTACGATACGAGCACGTAAATCTTGCAGATCTGTAACCCTCGTTTGATAGACGTTTGATTTGATAAAGCCCCATGCAAAGAAATCCAAGGGCGTTAGGACAGGAGATCGAGCCGCCCAGCGCCTGTTGCCTCCACGTTCAATCCACCGATTTGGAAATCGTTCATTTAGGTACTCCCGAACAATGTTTGCGTAATGACAAGGTGCCCCATCTTGTTGAAAGACGACGGTGTTTAAAATGCCATCTGAATGAAGCTGGGACATTTACGTGCTCGTATCGTAATAGCAGTTACAAAAATAACCCCTGTCATGCTCCAAAATGGGTTCCGCAATGCTGCTGACAGATTCGAACTCTGTAGAGATACTGATGATGCTCATGTAGAATCATATGCTTAAGTATTCATTAAATGTATGCCTTCTATTATATTGTTATTGAATTTTACCCTTTTTGCTACGTTTTCACTGAAATAGATAGGGAATTTATAAATATATATATATATATATATATATATATATATATATATGATGAATAAAACCACGAAGGAAAGGAAACACAAAATGGTGCTCAAGCGCTTTCGTCTAATGACATCCTCAGGAACACTGAAGTACATAAAAAGGTTAAGCCTATATATAGGTTACAGAAAGAAAAAAAGAAAAAATGAATAACATACATACACACACACACATATATATATATATATATACATGCATATCTATATATACAAATACATACATACATACATACATATATATACAATAAACAGAGAAGTAAAAATAATAAAAAATTAAAAATTAAAACCTTAAAGGATTACCAGTGAGGCGTACAGATTTGTAAGGAAAAATATCGATTTTTAGCACAAGATCAAATGGATTATAAAAATACAAATTTATACTGGAACTCTGCCGGGTTTTAACACAATGCTGCCTATGGTCAGGTTTCGATATATATAAAAAATAAAATGCAAATTAAAAGTTAATCGATTTTTAGCACAAGATCAAATGGATTATAAAAATACAAATTTATACTGGAACTCTGTCCGGGTTTTAACACATTGCTGCCTATGGTCAGGTTTCGATATATAAAAAAAAAATAAAATGCAAATTAAAAGTTAATAAAGTAGAAGATAAGTTTACCAAAGATTAATGTTTTACACTTCTTATCTAAATCTGTTTTAAAGGAATTCAACATAACAGGATCGAGTTGAAAAAGACCTTTGCTTATGTTGAAGTTATTTGAAAGTTGGATAATGGCAGACTCAAGAATATTTCTATTAACAATGTTGCTTGAATGGAATAAAACTGAAGCATTATTCCAATCAATACAGTGGGCTAACTCAGACAAATGGACAAAAAGGGCACTGGACAACTGTCCTGTTCTAACGGAATATTGATGCTGTTTTATACGTGTGTGCAAATCCTTTCCCGTCTGACCTATGTAAAAGGAATCACATTGTTTACAACCAAACGACAAACAATTTGTCCTACGTACACTTTTACTCGGGACATGATACCCCCACTAAGAAGGCATATTTTCATCAATGTTTCTCCGCGCCTTAGGATCGCCAGTCCGGAATACATCGATGCCGAATTGGAAAAAATCAACGGTATTGGAAGTGATTTGTGTTATCCATCTGCGTTTATGGAATCTTGTCTCAACAAGGCAAAACGAACTTTCTATCGTGTCAATATTAACACTCGTACTTTGTCAAAAAATATTTTAGTACTTCCATTTTTCCCGGGCTTTTTAGGCATTGCTAATGTACTTAAACTTTTGGATATTAATGTAGTATTTTCATATAACAATATTGTGAAAAATATCATAGTAAAAATAGCCCTACCAATAATTCAGGCATTATCTATAAAATTGGTTGTAAACAATGTGATTCCTTTTACATAGGTCAGACGGGAAAGGATTTGCACACACGTATAAAACAGCATCAATATTCCGTTAGAACAGGACAGTTGTCCAGTGCCCTTTTTGTCCATTTGTCTGAGTTAGCCCACTGTATTGATTGGAATAATGCTTCAGTTTTATTCCATTCAAGCAACATTGTTAATAGAAATATTCTTGAGTCTGCCATTATCCAACTTTCAAATAACTTCAACATAAGCAAAGGTCTTTTTCAACTCGATCCTGTTATGTTGAATTCCTTTAAAACAGATTTAGATAAGAAGTGTAAAACATTAAATCTTTGGTAAACTTATCTTCTACTTTATTAACTTTTAATTTGCATTTTATTTTTATATATATATCGAAACCTGACCATAGGCAGCAATGTGTTAAAACCCGGACAGAGTTCCAGTATAAATTTGTATTTTTATAATCCATTTGATCTTGTGCTAAAAATCGATTAACTTTTAATTTGCATTTTATTTTTTTATATATATCGAAACCTGACCATAGCAGCATTGTGTTAAAATCCGGCAGAGTTCCAGTATAAATTTGTATTTTTATAATCCATTTGATCTTGTGCTAAAAATCGATATTTTTCCTTACAAATCTGTACGCCTCACTGGTAATCCTTTAAGGTTTTAATTTTTAATTTTTTATTATTTTTACTTCTCTGTTTATTGTATATATATGTATGTATGTATGTATGTATGATTTGTATATATAGATATGTATGTATATATATATATATATATATATATATATATATATATGTGTTGTGTGTATGTATGTTATTTATTTTTTCTTTTTTTCTTTCTGTAACCTATATATAGGCTTAACCTTTTATGTACTTCAGTGTTCCTGAGGAGTCATTAGACGAAAGCGCTTGAGCACCATTTTGTGTTTCCTTTCCTTCGTGGTTTTATTCATCATAATATTTTTCACGTGTTACCTTCGTGAAATAATTTTCATATAATATATATATATATATATATGGCTGATATTCCCATTAAACGTGTGAGTATCTTTATTTTAAAATAACCTGCAGGAAAGGATGAAACATTCAATCCACTCTTAAGTAATTTCAAGTTTATTTCAACTCCTCTTCAGAGGAACAAAGTTAGTTTCCTTGAAGAGGAGTTGAAATATATATATATATATATATATATATATTATATATATATTATATATATATATATAATATTATATATATATATATATACTGTAAAACCCATATTACTCGGACTAATTGGAGGGAGGGTAGTCTGAGAAATGGAGGATTCCGTCTTATAGAGGTAAAATTTAAAGTATTGAAAAAAACTATTTTAAAGTGTATAAATCAATAAAGTGCACTAAACAAGATTTCTGAAAGAAAAATATTATATATCAATGGATAAGCAAGTAGTAGCTTGCCGCGTTGCTGACGGGTATGGAGTGCACCACGTGGTCACCTCGGACTTTACCTGTATACAGTAACTCGGTCAAATTCAGAGTAAGACAAGATTTTCACGAGGAAATTTTTCCGGCTCATAGACGATTCAGGCTTATCCAGAGTCAGAGTTATACAGATTTTAATATATATATATATATAAATATATATATATATATTATATATATATATATATATATATATATATATATAATATAATATATATATATATGATGAATAAAACCACGAAGGAAGAGAAACAGAGTGGTGCTCAAGCGCTTTCGTCTAATGACATCCTCAGGAACACTGAAGTGAATAGAGAGTTCAAGACTATAATATATATAGGTTACAAAAAAAAAATATATATATATATATATATATATATATATATAGAAATAAAAATTGTGGAGGAGCACACACATTTGTAAGGAAAACTAACAATTTTAGCACTTTGCCCGAAATTCAACATAAGCTCAAATGGCTTGTTTACAGCCAATTTTTTATAGTTATTGTCTGAATGATACATAGGTCACAAAAGAATAGAGAAAAAAATAAATATAAATTGGAAACAAAAATAAATAAAAAATTACAAAATTCATTTAATATATATATATATATATATATATATATATAATATATATATATATATATATATATATCGTTCACGTGCAGTAGTGTGTGGACCAGTGATGTAGGACTCGAGACCAGTCTCGAGACCTTTTTTCTGGTCTTAGTTTTTCGGTCTCGGTCTTGGTCTCGGCCATGGTGGTCTCGACTACATCATTGTGATGTTCCTCAAGTACAACGAACACTTATCTTGTTTTAAGTAGGCATTTACTGTTGAAAAATGTCACAAACTATGAATCTGTAAATAAATTATGAATAAATTTTGTAATTGTCACTCGATAACCTCTTTAGAACTTTATTCCTGAATGTGAAATGCAGAGCTCAGAAATTAGGCATTGCACAATATTAAATACACGCAAAAATTGCCTATGGTCTCGGGCTCGGTTTCGGTCTCAGTCTCAGTCTCGGGCTCTGCCATGGTGGTCTCGACTACATCACTGGTGTGGACAAATCTTTTTTGTCCCCGACTAGCACTTCGCGGAGGGTTCTTCTGATAGAAGACGTCATCGCGAATAATTTCATATAAACATCGAACAAATTCGTTCACTACAAAAAAGCTTAGAGCAAAGTTTATATAGCCAAAATGTTGCTCAGCTTAATGAGGCGTTTGTCCACGTGACGCTGAGCGAACTTATTCGTCGAGAGTTCTGAACTCCGCGCAACGGAGTTATTTTAATTTGTGTTGTTTGTGGTAAAATACAGTATAATAAATAATTTTGTGCATCTAGTCAGACCACGATTGTACAAAATTTTATACTCTCTTGCAGGGTAATTTTAAAATTAATTTTACTGGGTGACCGAGTGGGAGGGATTAATTAAGGGGATCCGGACCAATAGTAAATAGCTTTATATTAGTAGCCAATATAAAATTATATTTATATATTATATTTTAATTATACTCACATTGAAGGGGGTGCCAATATTATTTATAAATCTTATAGGGGCGCAACTTTGGGTATAAAAGCACAAAATTAGGCCTTTTTGTAACAAAAGTTGAAAAATCCTTGTCGCCCAGTAACTTAAAATGTCATTCACTAGGCGATCAATTTCCTTGACTGGGCGACATTTATGTCGTCCAGTCACTAGGTTAAAAAAAGGACTGCTCTCTTGTGAAATCGAGGGAAAGCAAATCAATCTATAAATTTACAAAAATACCACAGCCATAAAAAATTTGAGCTTCACATCCAAAGCCAGTGAGACCAAATTTGTGAAGGCGCATTCAAAATGTAAGTGGTTCATGAGCTTAAAGTAAATGTTCAGTTCTCACTGGCTTAAATACTTCTTCCTGAAAGGTAGGTTGGGAGCTAATTTTGTGCAAAATTTGTGTTGAAAACAAAAAGGCGTTGCCTATCCAAAAATCCAAAGTTAAAAAACAAGAAATATTTAGCGGCAGGTCTTAGAAATAATCTATTATAATAAGAGAGCTGTCCGTCTGTCCGTCCGTCCGTCTGTCACACTTTCAGAAATTGTGAGAAAAAATTGTGAGAAAAAAATTCAGAAATTGTATTACGGGCGGCGATGTGAAGCTCAAGATTTTCATGACTGTGTTCTTTTCTGTAGTTTAGCAATGGGGGAAGGGTGGGGGTGGGGGTAATGGGGGATGGGTGGGGTAATGGGGATGGGTGGGGGTAATGGGGGAGGGGGTTAGCCCCCAAGTTGCATGAATGGGGTGAGGAGGTTTTGGGAGATACCAGATTCAGAAATGTTGACACAATGTGAAGCTCAAAATTTTCACGGCTGCGTTCTTTTTTTGTAGTTTAGCCTGTCTAACCGTCAGCGAAGCGACGGGAACTGTACCAGTATATATATATATATATATATATATACACACATATATATATATATATATATGGGAATTAACTCAGAATGGTCCCCTGAGTTTTTTATGATACACACAGACCGTGCATGGAACAAGGAACTCTTCTGGGATAATTAAATCCACTATAGTCCGAATAAGTAATGGTAAATGGCAAATACCATAGTTTTTCTTTTTCATGATGCTAGCGCGACGCGGGTAACGGGTCACTCGCAAAGAGGTCCCATAAATATAGCTTCCCTCACCAACTATCTGCAAAGCAGACAGGATCCAGCTTTGGGACATGGATCTAGGGTTTAAAGCAGCCTAGCTCTGCTGCATTTAGAACCTCAATATAAGCAAAAGACTCACTGCCTTCACGTCAGATTGAATACATCAGAGAAAAAGGGGTAACTATTATATTTTTAGCCAAAAACCAAAACTTAAAACCTCAACTGGCAGAATTGAGCGTCCACTTTTCAAGGCACGTAACATGGTCCCCTGAGTTTTTTTATGATACACACAGACCGTGCATGGAACAAGGACTATAAGATCATATCATCAAAAACTCAGGGACAATTCTGAGTTCATTCCCATCTTGAAACGGACATGTTATGTGCCTTCAAAAGTGGACGCTCAATTCTGCTAGTTGAGGTTTAAGTTTTGGTTTTTGGCTAAAAATATAATAGTTACCCCTTTTTCTCTGATGTATTCAATCTGACGTGAAGGCAGTGAGTCTTTTGCTTATATTGAGGTTCTAAATGCAGCAGAACTAGGCTGCTTTAAACCCTAGATCCATGTCCCAAAGCTGGATCCTGTCTGCTGTGCAGGTAGCTGGTGAGGGAAGCTATATTTATGGGACCTCTTTGCGAGTGACCCGTTGGCCACGTCGGGCTAGAATCATGAAAAAGAAAAACTATGGTATTTGTCATTTACCATTACTTATTCGGACTACAGTGGATTTAATTATCCCAGAAGAGTTCCTTGTTCCATGCACGGTCTGTGTGTATCTATATATATATATATATATATATATATATATATATATATATATATATATATATATATATATATATACACATACACTGCACATTAAAATATACATACTGAAACCAGTGTGAAAGAGTATATACTGTATACACAAAACTCCCAGTGTATGTGTGTGTGTGTGTGTGTGTACGCGTAGGCAACTCGACATAAGTGAGGGCGAGTATGTGATAATTCACAGATATAGTGGGTAACTCTGTTTTGAGGTAACACTTTTGGTACCTCAGAACATTAAAAATATATAAAAATCTACAGATATTTTTATTGACGGGAAAAGATATGATGGTCCTAATTAGGTTGTTTACGCTTCGTTAAGTTAATTTAAATTAGGTTTTTTAGAGTGTCGATGTTATGGTCTTGTTGACCAGGCTTTGGCCTTTTCAAATTTGAGTGATGGAGATGTTGCCTTCGCCCTTACGACATCTGATCGACGCGGCATTCTGTTGACAAGGTAGGTTACGTTAGGTTAAGTTGGGGTAAGTTAGTTTTTTAGAGTGTCTATTGTTCGGACTTGTCGATGAAATGGGTATAGGTCCATTTCCTCTGATCTTCTTCCCCTTTGGCGAGGTCGTGGCCCAAATTCCACGTTAAGTGATGTGGGTCCCCTCGAGGTAGGCGGAATTATTGACAAAATATACAATTTATGTACAACGAAAGTAATGAAGGGCGAGAAATTTAAGTGTGAAATTTCACATTATTCCATGTGGCGATTTGCACAAACATAGCAAAGCAATGTCTAAGTTTATATATGCTGAAGCAGATAAGGTTATGATAAGAAACGTAATTTTGCGCATGGGCGTACGTATAAAAATATTATCTTTCTTGTATACTCTTTTGTATTTATAATGGATTCGTGGTCAAAATGAAGTTATAATGGATTAATAATTATGAGAAAAAACGCCACAAAAAAGATACTAATTTCGTTTTCTAACAGATCCTTTAATTAAGATGTAATATAATCTATCGCAGGAATGTCTGGCATCATATAGACTGTTTTCTAATGTTTTAATTGCCTTTTGAAAGCGAAAATAGCTAACTGCTCAGTACAGCCCAAAGCAGAGTCCAGAATTTCAATAATCCATTTATTCAAAGTCCAATACTCCTCTCGAATGTTTTTAAATCTACTGCAGACATTGTGGTATAAAAAGGTGTTTCTCTAACTTCATTTAATATTACCTGTATGTACGAGTACTGCGAACAAAATACATGGTATTGCACCTACAATTAATTATGCATTCTTCCACTATAAAATTAACTTTTCCCACCAGGAACCTTTTTTATTTCAATTTTATTTTCCTTCCATATGCATGAAAAAATAGATAGATAAGTAGGTAGGTAGATACAGAAAGAGAGAGAGAGAGAGAGAGGAGAGAGAGAGAGAGAGAGAGAATATCATTGTTATATGAGTGTTTATTTATATCCACTTTATCGTTAGTGAATGTATGTATGTATCTGAAAGAGAAAAACGACACTCATGCACAGTGCCATAAAGTTAAAATGACTACAGAAACTTAGAAATGAAACATTGAAGGTATTTTTCGTTATAATGCGTAGTAGAGGCATTTTTTAAAATTAAATATCTTTTAAAAGCCAGATAGAGCACTCTAAAATCTGTTCATTTTGTCTAAATACTTTGAAGCTGAGAGTGTATCTAAGAACAGAATTAAATATTTAAGCACAAAAGCGTTTGGCTAATATCTTTTTCTCGCGGTAACATACTGTATATTTGACAAGCTATTCTACAGGGTGTCCCATAAGTCCGGCATCATACGAGAAATTAATATTTTTCTATTTCTACAAACCATAATTCATATTTTTCTATTTCTACAAACCATAATTCATATTTTTTCTCTTTCTACAGGCCATAATGTCTGTGAGCAAGGAAGAACGAATCCAGATAATTCTACTCATGGGAAATCGGAGTCAAAGAGACTTTGCAACAAGTCTGCTAACACAACTCTGTGTTATTGGCTCGCGGTCTGGATGCAGTCTGTTAAATTCAGCAGCGGCCTCTCTTTGACTCCAATTTCCTACGAGTAGAATTATCTGGATTCGTTCTTCCTTGCTCACAGACATTATGGCCTGTAGAAAGAGAAAAATATGAATTATGGTTTGTAGAAATAGAAAAATATGAATTTCTCCTATGATGCCGGACTTATGGGACACCCTGTAGATTAAATTAAGTTAGGTTAGGCTAGGTTAGGTTAAGTTAAGTTAATTTATTAGTGTCGATAGAATGTTCCGTCGAGGGTGAGGGAATGGGCATAGGTCCAACTTAATGAAAAGATTATAAGGATGGATGCAAATTCTTACAGGGGAAAACGGCATCAACTGAGCTCTCAATACACTCATGACATTGTTATTGTGACTCATAATTATAGTTGTATGTCGTCAGCGTACTGAATAACATTGCAATCAGGAAATAGTGCGTTAAAATCATTAGCATAAATACGAGCATTATAGAGAAATGGTCCAAGACAACTGTCTTGTTGTATACAACAATAATTTAGGTGTGCTTTAGGACGAAAGGAACGAAACTGGGCATATTAATTCCAGTTATGCAGGAAAGATTTTAATGATTTGCGTATGGAACCACGAACACCATATTTGTACGGCTTAAGTTCAGTTACGGTTTCATCACTTCACAGAACATTCTTCCGTTCATCACATCAGTTTTGAGTTCCTTTGCAAACTGAAGCCTCCATTTCTTTTTCATATGTTCATTCCTTATACTCCCCGTTCTTGACGTTTTCTTTTCACAGCAGTTCTGTGGTTCACCTGAATGGTTGAACATATTTCTGGAGCTGTTGTTTTGAAACGAATGTCAATCGCCCTTGACGATTGGTTAGGTTTAGCCGTGATATTTTCGTTGTTTTATATATATATATATATATATATATACATTTAACTGCAATGACCGCGCAGTATATTAACGTATAGAAACGACGTAAGTATAGAGGAGTGTTCTGCACACGAGGAAGAGAAATAACAAACAAATGAAAAATAAGGCACCCGCCCGGGAATGGAACCCAGGATCTTCCAATTGCCGGTCAGACGTGCTAACCACTACACTACGGAGCCACGATAGTCAGAAGTTGTAATTCTCCTACATAGGGCAGAAACCAAGGCATTGGTTTCTGCCCTATGTAGGAGAATTACAACTTCTGACTATCGTGGCTCCGTAGTGTAGTGGTTAGCACGTCTGACCGGCAATTGGAAGATCCTGGGTTCCATTCCCGGGCGGGTGCCTTATTTTTCATTTGTTTGTTATTTCTCTTCCTCGTGTGCAGAACACTCCTCTATACTTACGTCGTTTCTATACGTTAATATACTGCGCGGTCATTGCAGTTAAATGTACATATTCACGATTTGCGAGGGTGCCCTCTCAAGGCATTGGTTTCTGCCCTATGTAGGAGAATTACAACTTCTGACTATCGTGGCTCCGTAGTGTAGTGGTTAGCACGTCTGACCGGCAATTGGAAGATCCTGGGTTCGATTCCCGGGCGGGTGCCTTATTTTTCATTTGTTTGTTATTTCTCTTCCTCGTGTGCAGAACACACCTCTATACTTACGTCGTTTCTATACATATATTATATATATGTATGTATTGACGATTGGTTAGGTTAAGTTGTAATATTTCGTTAGTTTTAACGAAAATATCACGACAAAACCTAAACAATAGACAAGGGCGAATGACATTGGGGGTTTTAGTCTTCAGGTGATCACAATTTTCTAAGGAGAACTTTTTAGTAATACGATTCTGCCGCCTTTACTACAAGTAGCCAAACTGCTATTTTCCTGTACCCGATTTAGGGCTCTTTGAACTGCTCCTTTCGATATCTTAAGCCCTATTACAATTTCTCTTTGGTTGAGCAGCCTTCAATACTTGTGGATAGCGAGTATGGGCTCTTAATTCACACGTTATAGCTCTTTGATTACTTCGTGATGCGGAGAATTACTAGACATTTTCTTAGAGTATCTGGAAATGGAAAGAGGGCCATAAATCATTTAATGTTTTATTGCCTCTTAACACCCCTGGTTTGTATTGGCACTAAAACAAGGAAGCAGGAATAATAAAGTTTATGTACAAAATGTTTCAGGATCCTACCAAAGCTACACAATTGCTGAAACTACAGTCTACATAGGAGACACTTAACCAGGCTGCTTCGCATCATATAAGTGTTAATGCAAATTTGTTCTAAAGCGTATAAAGGTTTGTACGTATGAAAAATAGACTGGACTCAGACTTATGATCTAAACTATATATTATATATATATATATATATATATATATATATATATATATATATTATATATATATATACAGGGTGGGCCGTAAGTTTCCATACATAGGAAAATTTAAACGTTTGTTTTTATGTTTCAGATACCCTAAGAATATGCGTTTGTAAGATCTTGTTTACTGATGAAGCAAATTTTTACGTCAATGGAGAGGTTAATCGGCAAAACATACGTTATTGGAGTAATGCTAACCCTAACTGGCTGAGTCCGACGAAGATGCAAGGTGCCGGTAAAGTGATGGTGTGGGCCGGGATATGGGGTGACAGAATTATTGGACCAATTTTTGTCAGTGGAAATCTTAATGCCGAAAGGTATCTTAACATGTTGCAAGAAGAGATTTTCCATCCCTGCTAAACGAGGAAGGTAACTTCCCAGTTTACTTCCAGCAAGATGGAGCTCCACCTCATTATGGTCTTCACGTGCGTCGGTATTTGGATCAGCAGTTTCCGGATGCTTGGATTGGTCGGCGTGGTCCTGTGGAGTGGCCTCCCAGATCCCCAGATCTCGCCCCCCTTGATTTCTATCTTTGGGGGCACTTGAAGGCCATGGTGTATCAGGAAAAGATACGAGACATAAATCATCTAAAGGAACGTATCACCAACGCCATTACAAGCATAACGTCAACTGTGCTAATGCGTGTTCATCAACAGTGGGGAACACGTATTGAAATGTGTTTTCAAAACAATGGCAACCATGTAGAGCATATATATAAATAAAAATGGTTGTCCATAAAAAAATGTTTATTTTTCCTATGTATGGAAACTTACGGCCCACCCTGTGTATATATACATATATATATATATATACACTGTCTATATGTAACCCTGTTGTAGACACTGAATGTGTGGTCATGAAAGAGTTAAAACGAAAAAGTTAGTAGAGAAAAGAATAAAGTAAATAAAAGCAACAGTTTATTTGTGAATCTTCCTTTTACACAGAATCCCCGAAAGCCCTTTTGGAGTCACTCTCGTTCGGCGGGCCCCCAACTGAGCGCATATCCCATTCTCAGCATGAAGTCACACCATCCACCCCTAAATTATTGACTAAGTCGGAGTGAGACTAAACTCAATGAGTCCATTGCGAACAAAATTGTACATTCAAACTACTAAACAATTTCATTCCACAGAGCGTTAAGTCGAAAGAAAAATGATAATTGTCTTAATATAAAAAAAGGAAATAAAGAAAAAAAAGGTTTAACAGATGACTCAGAATTAGAAGTACTTTGTTTTATATGTAAATTCATTTTAATGTTACTGGCGAATGGAAGAAATGATGTAGGTAACGGACTTATAATAGACATTTCGTTCCCAGGGAATTTCATCGACACTCGAATAGTCCAGCCTAATCTAATCTAACCTAACTCAGCTTAAGCTAACCTTACCTAACCTTACCTCTCTTAACATAACACTAAAAAAATTTGTTGACCAAATGTCGTTCTCCCCGCAGTTAACGGGTAGACATACGTATTATAGGTAAAATCTCATTGAAAAGATAAAAAATTCTTATGTATATTATTTTCAAGATATTCACTAATTTAAGTATAAATTTCTTGTTGAGCGGAAACTGGATACGGTTAGTTAAAGTTCAAAACGAGGCATGATTGATAATGTAAATTTAACTTAGCATTTAAATCGTTTTCAGATCTGATAACGTTAAAATGTTAATTTCGAGTAATCTTATTTGTACCCCACCCTACACACCAACACATACACACACACACATACACATACACACACACACACACACACACACACACACACACACATATATATATATATATATATATATATATATTAACCTTGGCCGAGAGCTAGTAATTGTTTTTAACGAGGTATGGAAATTGGTGTAGAGCCAATACTGCCCCGAACTTACTTGCGGGCCTTCCTGAAGAAGCGGATAATTTAGTGGGTGAGGCGAGAAGACTGAAGAAACCCTCCTGAGAGGCGTATCATCTGTTAACGCGTCTCATTCCGTGGCGAGCACGTATGCCCACCTCCGCCCTCTGTCTTATGCCTTCTCCGTCGCTGTACTTATTATTTACAAGGCATTCCGGAGGTGAGAAATCGCCCATTTGCGACCCATTCAAACTCAACCCTCATCGGAAGGAGTCGTGTATCAACACAACACCGGAGAAGGAGCGTCTACCTATACATATACATGCGTAGATTCTTCCGTTACGCGTCTACGATTAACGAGGTATTCTTTGTCATGCGGGAACTCCTAATTCGGATGGAGAAGCGTGGCATTAGTAATTTCCTGCCTCATGGTTTGCCTCATGGTTTTGCCTCATGGTCGTCTAATGCATTCGGGTTTTCGAGAAGCGCGACGCATCTCGAATTCATTAACGGTTGCTTTCAATCACGCGGATCGAGTGGCATAAACTCTTTCGAAAACGCCTCTCTATTATGGAAGACATCCATCGGTTATTGTTTGAACTCTTAGTCAGGGCCACGTTCGCTCGTACAAAGACGAATAGCAAACAAATTTGATACCTACTTGGCACTAATCCATTGGAAGGTGTGCCATGGTGAACGCTTCATTTAGAAGTAATATGTATACACCTGCGTATTGCGACACACACACACACACACACACACACACACACACACACACACACACACACACAAACCAAACAAACAAATGTTTGTTTACACGCAGTTAAGTAAATTTTTTATTTGCTTTATAATTAATTTTTATGTGAAAATAATACTTAAATTGAGTTTCATATTTGAGTTTTAATTAATAGACTATTAAATGTCGTGTAAATGATACAATACATATTGCACAATGAACATCAAGATGAATGCCAAAACTTAATCTCTCTCTCTCTCTCTCTCTCTCTCTCTCTCTCTCTCTCTCTGTTCCTTCTTCTATCTATCCATCTATCTATCTATCTCATCCTTTGTGTGTGTGTATATATATATATATAATATATATAATTTTTTGCTATAAAAAGGAAGTGACTTTTTCTTAGTGGTGATTGACTTTCTCCATCACCGAACGGATTGAGACCTCGTCAACCTTGTTTGTCTCTCATGACTAAATGTTCACATTTAGGACAGAAAAAAGAAATAAGAAGAAAATTGCGAACCTTTTTGATATTTTCTTATCTTAGTTTTAAATAAGATGGTTTAAAGGTAAGTTTAAATAGGTATTTTCGTCGTCTTTTCCTGCAAGTACTATATTTGTTTAATTTCAGGATTAAAGAATTTGCAATTCTATGATTTATATTATATATATATATATATATATATATATATATATTATATATATATGTATATATATATATATATATATATATATATATATATATAATACTTCCACTTAATACCTAATACTTCATACTTCCACTTAAACTCTGAATGCATCGATTAATAATAATATATATATATATATATATATATATATATATAATATATATATATATATATATATATATACAGGGTGGCCCATAAGTCCCCATCAGTTATAATTAAAGCGAAAATACCAAAAAATCGAACAAAGTAAAAAGTTTATAGTAAGTTTAGAAATATTTACTGATTAGTCAAAGTGCAAAATATAAACATGTCGACAAATATTCTTTCTATTTTTTTTTTTAAATCCACTCGATGAATTTTCGCTTTAGTTATAACCGATTGGGATTTATGGGCTACCCTGTATATATTAATTTTAAGAGTTGTACTAGTGTAACTGCAAAGAATGTTTGGGAAGTATTTTTATGACAATAGTTATTAATAGTAATTTTATTCCCAATTTATAATGTTTTTTCATGGGAGACATTTTAAATGTTCGTCATTGAAATGAGTTTTTCTTCTGTACACGAAATATTTCGTTCTCGTTTCAATTTCCCCACTTCGTTTCTCGTTTAATATTTTCTCTCTCTCTCTCTCCTCTCTCTCTCTCTCTCTCTCTCTCTCTCTCTCTTTCTTTCATTCCCTACACAAAATAGTACAAGAACCAACGACGCTAAAACTTATCCTCCTAATATAGCATTGTTGATTCTCTTAAAATAAGCTTATCATAAGCCATTAGTTGTGAAGTGTTTAAAGACAACTCTTTCTCATCCACTTGAGTTTGACACTCTCCTGAGGTCAACCTCAAGGGAAATAAACAGGCTAAAAGAAGAAGATCTTTACACTCGATCTCAGCGAGGAAGATCAAGAGATAAAACGCTTTCGAAGATCTCCGCTCCCCAAATTGAGCACAGATTCGTTTGAGATGCGACAGAATCTCTGAGGAGTGATAATCCTCGTGTTATGCCCACACGATAGCATCCAGCCGTACCGACGTACGTGTTTATAGTCTAACGTCATTCGCTATATCTGAAATATTTAGATATCGCGCAGTTTATAAAGTTTATTTTTAAAGATATTTTTATTTAATACTGAATAGTATATCGTGAGTATTCAAGGTACGGTATTTCCGACTGTGATGTAAAAACTGATAATTAATACTTATTAATACTTATACAGTAATTAATACTTATTCAAAATATAATTTATTATTTATTTATTTAATTTTTTATACTGAAAACATTTCTTATATATGTATCCTATAATTTATTACGCATTCATAGGATACGCATAGAAAGAATATTGAAGTTTCTTTTACGAACACTAGATAAAAGGCCACACAGAATATATATATATATATATATATATATATATATATATATATATATATATATATAATATATATATATATATATATATATATATATATATATATATATATATATATAAATATAAAACATGGTTACTACAACCAAATAATGTAACTAATTTTACCAAACAATGGTTGAATGGTTGAATTAATCATTTGGATTGGTTGAAAAACAATTTAACCATGCATGTATTTGGCTGTTGTATAAAAAAACAACTTTTGTGTACCCTTTGCTTGCGCAAGTGCCAGAACGATGTTTTGAGAACCGTTTCAGGAGCATGAATGATAACTCTCAAAAATTGAAGATATTCCGGGGGGCCATAATTTCTTACGGAGTCATTCGCCTCTGCCCTTGACTTAATTACGCGAGGGTTGCACGAGGAACGTGTTCTTTCGTTCCACTTGTTAATTTCTGCTGTAAGTTATTGACTGATTTATTCTTTAGTTCTTGTTTCCAACTTAAAAAAGATGTTCGTGTTCTTGTCAGATTCTTATTGAGACGAACATCTGCGAATATCGTTATTTACGACTGTTTACGTTTAATTCGCTACACGTTAAAATCAATTATTGCGAGAGCCGTATACAAGATGAATGAAATAGACACTTAAAAAAAAAAAAATATATATATATAAAACCTCGTGAAAACCTTGTAGGAGTTTCGTGCTTGACGAAGGTCAAACTGCTAGTCCCACCTCTAGGCCTGGTTTGGTGGAGGAACGAGTTGCTCTCTTGCGATCTCCATCGCACATAGCAGGCACACCCGGCTCATCTGGTACCGTCCTGGGCCAGGGGTCTAGTCTTCTTTTGAAGAATTTTACGTTGACAACAGTAATGTTCTTGATCTTCGGAATCTGGTTGAATAGTCTTTGTCCCCTGACACCAAGCAGTTTTCTTTTAGAGTTGAGGTGTTCTTTGTCTTGCCTTTAAATTAGGACACTACACATTCTACCTCTCCTATTTTCCACTGTTTTTCGGGGATTGTTGGTTCAACTTGAGGTTAGGTACCAGTTTTTCCATTATTTCACACGTGTAAATTATGGGGTATGACACACCATAATTTACATAAGATACCGTATCTCTCTCTCTCTCTCTCTCTCCTCTCTCTCTCTCTCTCTCCTTCTTCTTCTTCTTTCCACTAAATATAGATTTAATTTACGAAGTCTTTCCCAATAGTTGAGTTCTTTGCAGCCATCAATCTTGTCTGTGAAATTTCTTTGAATTTCTTTTAATTTATTAATTTCTTCTTTTTTAAATGGGGCCTTCAAGACTGAGCAGTATGCAACCTTTGGTATTATCAGTGTTTTCAGCAGGGAATCATTACTTTCTCGTCCCTTCTTTTAAAGGTTTTCAGTACTTGTCCCGCGACTCTCTTTGCTTTGTTTATCGTTATCTGATTTTGTGTCTCAAATTTCGCATCGTCGGTCATTACTGTATACCCCCTAAATCTATTGCTTTCTTGCTTCTCTGAATTTTTATGTCTATCTGGGGCATAATATACTGTCTATATCAGCTCCTCATTTTTTTCCATATCACAAGAGCTGAAACTTCTCACTGTTAAATTTCATGTTGATGTCCATTTGTATATTCTGTTGTGTCCCTCTGCTGGGCCTTCACTTCTTCTGCGTCACTGATTTTTTGCTGATTTGTTTATCGTCTTCAAAGGATGTTACTATCTGCTGTTGGTTACTTCATTGTCTTTGTCTGTTAGCATGATAATGAATAGGAGTGGGGCCACTGGGGCCTTGTGGTACTGAGCTGCGTACTTCCGATTCTGATGATGATATACTTTGGATTTTTACAACCTGCTAATGTTCTCTGAGGAAAATGTATATGTTCTCCATCTCCAGTATAGGGGCGTAGCTATTCATTTTACAGTTTTTAATCAATATATATATATATATATATATTATATATATATATATATATATATATTATATATTCAACTGCAAAGAACACGCAGTATAAATAACGTAAAGAACGACGCTTGTTATAGGAGATATTCCGCGCAAGACGAGAGAGAGAGAGAACGAAACAAATGAAAAAATGAGGTAACCACCCGGGAATCGAACCCGGGATCTTTCATTTGTTTCGTTCTCTCTCTCTCTCGTCTTGCGCGGAAATCTCCTATACAAGCGTCGTTCTTTACGTTATTTATACTGCGTGTTCTTTGCAGTTGAATGTATATAATGTTACGGCATGCGGGAGGTGCCCCCTTGGGGCATTGGTTTCTGCGAGTATGTAGAAGAATTACGGCATTTGGAAGAGTGAGGCCCATTGTAATGGTATCGCATCTGACGCGGCAATCGAAAGATCCCGGGTTCGATTCCCGGGTGGTTACCTCATTTTTTCATTTGTTTCGTTCTCTCTCTCTCTCGTCTTGCGCGGAATATCTCCTATACAAGCGTCGTTCTTTACGTTATTTATACTGCGTGTTCTTTGCAGTTGAATATATATATATGTATATATATATATATATATATATATACAGTCGATGATCGATATAAGCACGTTCTCGGGACCAGCACAAAATGTGCTTATATAGGTCATTGTGCTTATATGGATAGACCCTTTTTAAGAAGCATTTATTGTACAAAAAGTAATCATTTAAATACTGTAATAATAAAGGAATGTGTAATAAAAAAACAATAATACTGTATTTAAAATTTCATTTATTTCACAAAATAACATTTATTTAGACAAATAAAAAACAATGATATGTATGTACAGTACATTAAAATTTCACAGTACATACATTTATTTCGGAAAATAATCTAAAATTGATGATTGTCGCGTGCTCTTGTTTTGTATTATGTAAATTTGAATGGCTTGTTGGGTGCTCTTTAACTCCTGAGTTGGTATACCATGTTTTTCAAGAACTCTTTTTACGTCGTCAAGCATAGCAAGTGCTTGCAGTGGAGTAGTGGATATCTCATCAATTTCAACATCTTCCGACACTTCAGTCTCATCATTTCTTACTTCATTCAGTTCTTCAAAGCATTCAAGTTGACGATCGCATTCGATAAACTCTTCATCCAAGTTTGAGCATTCTTCGCTGTCTAAAGCTTCTAATTCAGAATCTTTGTTGCATTTAATTGTTTCTCCCTGATTCAATGGCAAACATTTTCTGAAGCAATTTTGGATAGTGATCGAGGGCACATTATTCCGCTGTTTTAGCATGAGAATGGCATCCAAAACAGTTACAGATTTAGCAGCACTCTGAAGAAATTTGTCCTGGCCACTATCTAAGCGTGCAACCAACTCTTTCATTAATTGTTTTCGATAGTGTGCTTTAAGGCAGCGAATAATCCCACCATCCATTGGCTGTAGAAGTGACGTTGTATTCGATGGCAAGTAGACAACCTCTACATTTGTTAACGGAATAATACGCATGTCATGGTGTCGCCTATATATAGGTAGTTTCCACCAATCAGCATCTTCCACGTATGTGTTTTCCACCAATCAGCATCTTCCACGTCCGTGCTTTATAGCGAGTTCGTGCTTATAAAGATTATTCCTATTAAAATATATATGGAAATTTTTGGGACCGCACGATTAAGTGCTTATATAGATTATGTGCTTATATCGAACGTGCTTATACCGCTCATCGACTGTATATATATATATATATATATATATATATATATATTGTGTATAAATATATGTCCGGACAGATGGAACGCTTTATTGATTAAAAACTGTAAAAATGGTTTACAAAAAGTACAAACATACAATACACTATTGCACTTATTGCAGAATGGTTTCAAAGTGACCCCCTCCTTCTTCAACGCACGCGGCGAGCCTCCGATCCATCGAGTCTTGCCAAGGAAAACGCGGAAGTTCATTTCTGAGGTTTATGAACGCATCCTGTATACGTGCAACCAACTGCTCCCTAGTTTCGGGCTTACCTCGCTGATAAACGTTACTCTTCAAGAACCCCCAGACAAAAAAATAATGTAAATAAATAATGTGAGGATCTGCACAGTTGCCAATGTATCATTAAATGTCATTGAACATTATCTAAGATCGGCTTTTTATTATGTTTTAGTTACCCAAATGTAGAGGCCTGTATCTCGGTAACGGTTGGGAATCAGGCACATGTCGATATAATACTTTCTACTTAGAAATACCCAAAGAGTCAAATGGTGCATTCTTGACATTTCCTCCTGGGACACCCTGTATATATATATATATATATATATATATATATATATATATATATATATATATATATATATATCTGAATTTGGAATACACAAGGGACAACCGAAAACTAAGAACATAAATATTGTCCTGGCTAATATTTAAGGACTAAAACCGAACCACTCGCTAAACAAAGTTTCATACCTGAAAGGATTTATGGATGAAACAAGTGCTCGGTGGTGTAGTGGTTAGCGTCGCTGACTACGAATCCATCGGCCCGGGTTCGAGACCTGACGGCAGCTGGCGCGCAGCAAAACCCAGCTGTTCATCCTTCCACACAATAAAGAAAGTGGTTGGTAGATAAATGGGTACCCTAGGTGGCCTAGTGGTTAAGACACTGGGCTGCTGATGGGGCGTGGTTCGGATTGCACATATATATATATATGTGTGTGTGTGTGTGTGTGTGTTATATATAATTATGATGTACAATGAATGTGTAGATAGAATTATCGATGTGCAAAAGCGTCGTGCATATTACATAAGGTCATTAAACTTTCGGAGCTCACGCCCTCATAGTTATAATAGTTAAATTGGAATAATACAACGGTGTCCTTATGTCGCTTAGAGCTTTCCTCTTTCATCCTTCCTTCGTAAGTTAAATAAGTTAAATGGATTTTCTAATACGCATTAAGATAATCAATGACTAATCTCGGATGTGATAAGATATATGTATCAATCTTTCAGCGCCTAATAACATAGTTGATACTGATCAAGTATCATCAGTGAGAAGTAGGAACAATGAGAGTCTGTTCTTGAGCAGCCAGAAAGGCTCTTATCGGGTGCCCAGTCATGTCCTTGCGCACTTCGAGAGGGTTTATAGCAGAAATGGCTTCCCTCACAGGTAGCTCTTGAATGACAAATTTAGGAAGGGCGCAAATGGAGTCAAAAACTAAAAGAGCTTTCAGACTAATGGTCTTAACGTAGTTGTGGGATCTCTGAAAACTACAGTTATACAACCAACCACCCACGATCATTTCGAGATCAGAAAAACCAGAAATGATATTAACAAATTCTTGATTTCAATTAAAGAATATATATATATATATATATATATATATATATATAGAAAGAGAGAGAGAGAGAGAGAGAGAGAGTATTCCTGTGAGTCATGAAGGCCTATTTGTAATGAATCCATACAATTATAAGCCTCATATAGCAATTTAAATTACTATTTTATGACCAGACCAGTACGAAGAAGACTTAAGGTATATATATATATATATATATATAAACTGTATGTGAAATTTATACTCGGAAATAAAAGTAATTAAAAAGACAAATAAAAATGAAAAATTACGCCCTTGAATAAAAAGTAGGGAATAAAATACTATACAAACATGATGAATTAAGTATGTCTGCAATTGATAATATGTTGAACAAACAAGTGCCATATATATATATTTATTAAGATAATGCATTTTATATGTAGAATTTATTATAGTAACCCTTAAGAGTGAGTCAATTCAGCAATATACTTCGTATATGTAAAGTGTTTCATTGTTTATAAATATTTTCGATGTATGTCGTATTCATCCCTTACAAACCACAAACTTAAACAAAGAAATCTTAGCACACAAACGATATCTGCTGATAAGATTCGTCGCTTTTAATCTTTGATTTATTTATACACCTTATAAAGAAAGAATACATCGAATGTGGCCTCTCCAATCACCAATGAATTATATATGAACACATGTGTAAACTACAGGAACATCTAATTTGTATACATAGTTTCCTTTGGGTATAGTTTACAAAAGTATACAGATAAAATGGGAAATATTTATTGAGAAAGATAAAGTATATGTGTGTGTGTGTGTGTGTGTGTGTGTGTGTGTGTGTGTGTGTTCTTTAATTTTTAAGCCAATGGAATATATTTCATTTGCTTATTACTAAAATTTGATATTGTTTACAAAAATTGTGATGGTACCTGAGGTTTTATTTAATTCATATTATTTTCTTAACCTCTTATTTAATGATCAATATTTTTCGTCTATCTACTTCCTATAATTATTTATAATATTAACTAAATTCATGAAAGTGACGTAATGAATCTACACATTGCTACTCAAATCTTTATAGATTAATTCAAAACTGACGACACACTTGAACACCGCGCAAGAAATATGATTTTGAAGTTACAGTATACAATATACTTTCGTTCTGAATTCAAAAGCTGTAATGTTAATTTTATCTTCAAAAACCGAGACAGGTGCAAATTTCAGCCATGATCAACTTATTTATCCTTATTTTCATACAAAATTAAGTATATTTATGCGTATAACTTTGCCTAGACAAATACATAAACTGTGACTCTTCTTAATTCAAACTAGACTTATACTATAATTAATAATAATGGGCTAAAATTATTTTCAGACATTATTTTCTTATAGTTTTATCCACAGCTTTTCAGTTCTGCTCTTTACATTTGTAATAACTTGAATTTCTCTGGAAATCATAAGTAATTTTCATTCCATTCAAGTTTCTTAGGTCCTTCTCAAATATACTTTTCCTGATAATTGTAGGATTGTCATAAATATATAGAATTGGAATTATTTGTAAATAAGTATAATGAAGATACAATTTTAGAACTCTTTCACTCTTGCATTATTATTAATACTGTGATAATATTTGTAAAATCGACATTCTAAGCTAAAAACCTGATTCTACACACAAATATTCATTTAGAAGGGAAGGATGCGCGGATCAAGTGCCAGCAAATCAAAGTGCAGTAATTTATATAAAGTAATAGAGCCGCACTTTATAACATACATAATACTAAAATTATATATCACTCGTATAACTCGCGCGGTGGATGTTGTGGTCAGACGTTGCCTTCCTTTTACTCGTTCCACTGTCTCCCTCTCTCCCCCACTCCATCCCTGGATTCCAGCGACGCCGGACGCTCGTCACATTTGACGCGAAGACGCCAACATTTTTATCTCGTTGAGTCAACATTTGTAAGATGTGCGCCATCAGACAGCTTTGGCGCTCTCAGATAATTCTATTTTGAAAACAAACATTAGCTCGTGGGTTATACGATTCATATACAGGGTGTTCCAGAAGACTGGACTCATAGGGAAAATAGACATTATATTTTTAAAGTGAAACAAACACATTTCTAATGTCAGTTTTACATACTTCAGGAAAGAAAATACCTTAATGGCTCAGTATACCAATCAAGAGAAGGTGGAAGTGATATTGCTACATGTTTCCCGAAAAAGCCAGAGGGAGGCATGTCCGTTATTTCAAGAACATGCCTCCCTCTGGCTTTTTTTGGAAACATGTATCAATACCAGTTCCACCTTCTCTTGATTGGTATACTGAGCCATCAGGGTATTTTCTTTCCTGAAATATATAAAACTGACACCAAAAATGTGTTTGTTTCACCTTAAAATATAATGTCCATTTTCCTTATGAGTCCAGACTTCTGGGACACCCTATATATATATATATATATATATATATATATATATATATATATATATATATATATATATATATATATATATATATATATGCATTCATAGTTTAAATGGAAATACGAAGATTTAAACATCTTTTTACATTGAGTACTATTCCGCCTATACGCCCATTTCAGGGTACGAACAGCTCGCAGCAGCATTGCCAAACACACACACACACACAACACAAATATATATATATATACATATATATATACACACACACACACACACACACATATATATATATATATATATATACAATAAAGAAAGTGGTTGGTAGATAAATGGGTACCCTAGATGGCCAAGTGGTTAAGACGCTCGGCTGCTGATGGGGCGTGGTTCGGATTCCACGTTAAACTGTAGGTCTAAGGTGGAGTGAAAAGCTTGACCTTCGTCAGAATGAACAATTCGGGCGGAAGCTAACCAAAGGTTACCAAAGGTATATATATATATGAAATGCTTTTATGCCTTAGTTAAGAAATGACAAAACTGAGGGAGTTTTTGTTACAACTTGTTACGCCTTCAGTAAAGACAAAAATTTGTCAGACATTGCTCATTCAAAACTTTGTATTGAAGAGTATATATTATATATATATATATAATATATATATATATATATACACACACACACATTTTGTGTTACTTTGTGTGGGTTCGAACGACGGTTCAGGATCGACCTGCGGTCAACCCCTCTCCAGCATCCCCCTCATTTGCGGGATTTGGTGAAGGAGGGAATTGCTGTCTGATCTCCTGCCCTCGTAGCCAGCCACGCATGGCTGGTCAGGAATTTTGCACTGGAATCTGTTTAGCTGGTTCTTGAAGTTATTCAGGTCGGTGTGCTGGAGATTCCTTACTTCTCTCGGTAGAACATTGAAAAACTTTGGGCCTCATATTCTGAGGGAATTTTTCATCCTCGTTTTCATGGCCCCCTGTTCCACAGCAGATGAGACTGTACAAAATCTGCCTTTTCTCTCATTCCAGTTTGTTTCTATTTCATTTCTAAGGTTAGGAATGCTCTCCAGTATTTTCCATATGTATATTATTGTGTACCGCTCTCGCCTTCTTTCGAGAGAGTAGAGTTTCAGGGATTGTAGTAAAGACCAGTAGTCTTCACCTTCCGTTTCTTCTACCTTAGACGTAAAAGTCCTTTGTATAGCTTCAATGTTCGCAATGTCTCGTTTTCTGTATGGGCTTGTGAGCACTGAGCGATACTCAATTATTGGTAGGACTAGGCTCTTCCATAATTTGAGCATGATGTTTGCTTTTCTGCTGCGGAAGCTCCTCCAGATGATTCCCACTATTTTTCTAGCCGTTGTAATTTTGATATAGTGTTCTCTGAATTCTGTATTCGACGACATTATTACTCCCAGATCCCTGACTTGTAGATTTGGTGATATCTGTTTGTCTTGCAGAGTTTTGTATCTTTTATTCTGTAGCTCCTTGTTATTACCATATCTTAGAAGTTGGAATTTTTCTTCGTTGAACTTCATATTGTTGTCGTCTGCCCACTGGAATAATGTTTCAATGTCGTTTTGTAATTTTCTTATGTCACCTTCGTTCAATATTTCCTTACATATCTTTGTGTCATCTGCGAAACATGAACCAATACTGTCCTTATATCTGTATCAATATCTGCAATCATTATGAACAGCAAGGGAGCTAATACTGTCCCTTGTGGGTCCAAGCTCACGACTTCCGATTTAACTCCGTTTACCACCACTCTTTGTGTTCTTTGCGTCAAGAAATTAAATATCCATCTTCCTAGGTTTCCAGTAATTCCTGTATTCTTAAGTTTGTGTGCAGTGATTCCATGGTCACATTTATCGAAGGCTTTAGCAAAGTCCGTTTACATTACATTTATGCTTTGTCCTCAACACAATGTTTCCAATATTTTTTTGGCCTCTTTGCGAGTGACCCGTTGCCCACGTCAGGCTAACATCATGAAAAAAAAAAAATATATATATATATGTATACTGTATATATATATAGTATATATACTGTATATATACCGGTTGTCCGAGAATTATCTGTACAATTTTTGGCTGTTATTAAAAGTCAACCATGAAGTGTAGAAATTCCAGTGTTGTCCCATTTTACAGAGAAACTCATTAAGTTTTTGCTGATAACAAGTTTTGACAAGTTTTTCTTTTTGTACGCGGGTGACAGACATTGGTGATTTAAAAGCAAGAATCACAGCTGCTATTGAGCGAATTGATGTGGATATGCTGCAGCGTACATGGCAACATTTGGATTATCGAATGGATGTTTTGCAAATCACTGATCAGTGGCGGTTCCTCATATGGGCAATATGGGCAGCCGCACAGGGCGGCATTTGTGGAGGGGCGGCATGAGCGCCTGCAAAAAAAATAAAATAAAAATAAGAATAAATAAATAAAGAAATAAATAAAAATAAAAAATAAAATAAAATAAATAATAAAAGATCAATAAATATATTTTTATTAATAAAAAACCATCTATTGCATTTTCCATAAACCTTCCCATAAAAGACCTAAACAATGCAAAATGCTTCCAGATTAATATTATTGGGAATAAAGGCCCATACTTTAACATATGTAATGTTATTTTTCTGGTTTGGTTAAATAGTGAAATGTATATTATGAAGCATCTGATGAGCCCTTGATTGATGCTTTGAAGAAGCTGGAGGTGACATTTTTGAATGCAGTGGTTGATGCTGCAACATCAGCCATTCAGGAAAGATTTTCCACGTTGGAAATTGTGGGAGAGAAGTTTGGAGTGCTGACACATTTCCAAAATCTCACATTTGAGGAGCTGACAGAACAATGTGTGAACCTTAGTACACACTACACTTTAAGGGACAATCTGACTTGGATGGCAGAGAGCTTGCACAGGAGCTGAAGAACTTGCCTGACTTGCCATCAAAGACCATATCCTTGCTTGAACTGCTGACATTTATCCATGAAAGGGAGCTCTCTGAAATATATCCAAATTTGTGGACTGCTCTCAGAATTGGTCTTACTCTTCCAGTCACTGTTGCTGAAGCAGAGAGGAGCTTTTCAAAGCTGAAGCTCATCAAATCCTACCTGAGGTCAACTATGTCACAGGAACGCCTTACCGGTCTGGCCATCATCAGTATAAATCATACAATTGCTGAGCAGATTTCATATGATGATTTAATTCATGACTTTGCATCAAGGAAGGTAAGAAGAGTCAGGCTTTAGATGGCAGTTGTGCTGTGGTGCAATTTATTTTGTTTCTTGTTCAAAGTGTAGCATAATAATTACCCTCTCTTAAGTGTCTTATTCTATTTATGTGATAGAGCATTTGTACAATTTAGAAATTTGATTCTCTAGTTTATTTATGGCAGTTGTGCAATTTAATTTGTATTTTTCCTGTTCATAGTATCATAATTACATTCTCTTAAGTGAGTTATTCTATTTACGTGATGAAGGATTTGTAAAATTCAGAAATTTGAGTCTTTGTTTTGGTTCTGAAGTTCCAACAATTAGTCCAATAAAAAGTTATTTTGTGAAAGAGTTATGTCTGTCCTATATTTTGGGGGGATTCGAATGTGTGTGTGTTGGCGAACAGGGGGGGGGCGCTGAAGGTGAGGTTCGCCCAGGGCGTCATGTAAGCTAGGACCGCCACTGTCACTGATGGTGCACATATCGAATGTTTGTAACAACATTACTTTAATAAAAAAAACTTTTGAAAATACAGATTCTAAATAATCTTGTTTAAGAATTTTATGTGTGTTATCAAGAATTTTATTAAAAGATGAAATTGTACAGATAATTTTCGGACACACTGGAATTTCTAAAAAACTTGTCAAAACTTGGTATCAAAAAAAACATAATGAGATTCTCTGTAAAATGGAACAACACTGGAATTTCTACACTTCATGGTTGACTTTTAATAACAGCCAAAAATTGTACAGATAATTCTCGGACACCCTGTATATATATATATATATATATATATATATATATATATACACGAGGGCCACTCAATATATTTTGCCCCACCATTTTTTTACCTTCCAAGTTTCCTTGTAAGTTCAGGAAATTTTGTACACAAGTAATTACATACCTTTTTTACAAGTTTTCATTGTTTCACATAGTCTCCATCCTTTTCTACGGCTTTCCTCCACGTCGAAACAAGGGCCTTTATTCCTTGCTAATAAAAGTCCGCTGGGTTCTGCTGGAGCCACCTCTTAACCTCCTCAACAACCTCATCGTCACTGAAACTTTCTTCCACGAACAGCATCCTTCATTGGCCCAAACAAATGGAAGTCTGAAGGTGCCAGATCCGGGTTGTATGGAGGGTGGGGTAACAAAGTCAAGCGCATTTTTGTGATGGCCTATCTTGTTTGCAAAGTGTTGTGTGGTCTTACGTTATTGTGCAAAAGAAGGACGTCTTCCATTTTTTCTCCGGTCGAACTCGCTTTATACATCTCTGGAGTCTCTGTAGGGTAGCAATATATGCCTCTGAGTTGATTGTTTGTCCTTTCTTCATAATGTCCACCAGAATCACCCCTTTCATGTCCCAGAAGATGGTGGCCATAACTTTCCTGCAGAGGGAGCCATTGTGACCTTTTCTTGCGTGGGGAGTCTGCGTGATGCCACCCCATGGATTGGCGTTTTGTTTCAGGTTCAAAGTGGTGTACCCAAGTCTCATCCCGTCACAATTCGTGAAAGGAAGTCATCCCCTTCTGTCTCGAATCGAACCAACGAGTCAGAAGCAATTTCTTTTCTTTGGCCTTTGTGATCTTCAGTCAGTTCGCGAGAACAAACCGTGAACACACTTTTGAGTATTCACACTTCCTTCACTAATTCCTAGCTCCAGTGATAGCTCCTTGTATGTGACACGCCGATCTGATCGAATGATGCTGTTAGCACGTTGCACAGTGTGAGATGTCACAGCCGATGCCGACCGACCACTGCGTGGTTCATCATCGAGACTGCCTCTCCCTCTCTCCGATGATCTCACACGTTTAGACCAGCGTCCAACTGTGCTTCGATCAACAACAGCATCTCCGTAAACGTTTTGTAGACGTTTGTGAATATTTCCAACTGTTTCCTTCTCTACGGTTAAGAACTCGATAACAGCTCTGTCTACGACGCACATCACTGTCAGACGCCATTTTCGAAACTGCGTTAACCATCGGTTTTATACAAGAACGTTTAAAAGCGGTTTTATACAAGGAGGGGAGGTTCAAACTGGAAAATTCCGGTTATGTGGAGCGCAGAAAGTTCAAACTTACGGCCCAAAAGACATTTCAGCCCCATGGCCTATTATTTAGCTGAGGACAAAGGGTGGGGCAAAATATATATTGAGTGCCCCTAGTATTATATATATATATGATACACACAAATCGTGCATGGAACAAGGAACTCTTCAGGGAAAATTAAATCTACTATAGCCCAAATAAGTAATGGTAAATGACAAACACTATAGTTTTTTCTTTTTCATGATGTTAGCCCGACGTGGGCAACGGGTCACTCGCAAAGAGGCCCCAAAAATATAGCTTCCCTCACCAGCTATCTGCAAAGCAGATAGGATCCAGCTAAAAATGCAATAGTTACCCCTTTTTCTTTGATGTATTCAATCCGACGCGAATGCAACGAGTCTTTTGCTTATATTGAGGTTCTGGATATAGTAGGCTAGGCGTAGCTGTAACCCCTAGATTCTGTCCCAAAGCCTGATCCTCTTTGCTTTGCAGATTGCTGGTAAAGAGAGCTATTTTTGGGGGGCCTCTTTGCGAGTGACCCGTGCCCACGTTGGACTAACATCATGAAAAAGAAAGAACTATAGTGTTTGTCATTTATCATTATTTATTCGGACTATAGTAGATTTAATTTTCCCAGAAGAGTTCCTTGTTCCATGCACGGGCTGTGTGTATCATGAAAAAACCTCAGGGCACCATTGTGAGCTCAATCCCATATATATATATATATATATATATATATATATATATATATATATATATATATATATACAGGGTGTCCGAGAATTATCTGTACAATTTTTGGCTGTTATTAAAAGTCAACCATGAAGTGTAGAAATTCCAGTGCTGTCCCATTTTACAGAGAATCTCATTACGTTTTTTAGAAATGTACGCGGGTGACAGACATTGATGATTTAAAAGCAAGAATCACAGCTGCTATTGACCGAATTGATGTGGATATGCTGCAGCGTACATGGCAACATTTGGAGTATCGATTGGATGGTTTGCGAATCACTAATGGTGCACATATCGAATGTTTGTAACAACGTTACTTTAATAAAGAAACTTTTGAAGATACAGATTCTAAATAATCTTGTTCAAGAATTTTACGTGTGTTATCAAGATTTTATTAAAAGATGAAATTGTACAGATAATGTTCGGACACACTGGAATTTCTAAAAAACTTGTCAAAACTTGGCATCAGAAAAAACTTAATGAGATTCTCTGTAAAATGGACAACACTGGAATTTCTAGACTTCATGGTTGACTTTTAATAAGAGCCAAAAATTGTACAGATAATTCTCGGACACCCTATATATATATATATATATATATATATATATATATATGATGATAAAACCACGAAGGAAAGGAAACACAAAATGGTGCTCAAGCGCTTTCGTCTAATGACATCCTCAGGAACACTGAAGTACATAAAAGGGTAACAGCCTATATATAGGTTACAGAAAGAAAAAAAAAAAAGAAAAAATAACATACACACACACACACACACACATATATATATACATATCCATATATATATATACATATATATATATATATATATATATATATATATATATATATATATATATATATATATGCAATAAACAGAGAAGTAAAAATAAAAATTAAAAATTAAAAATTAAAGGATTATCAGTGAGGCGTACAGATTTGTAAGGAATAATATCGATTTTTAGCACAAGATCAAATGGATTATAAAAATGCAAATTTATATTGGAAAACTGCCCGGGTTTTAACACTCATTCGAGATAGTCAGTGGAGTAAAAAAGCAAGCTCAAAGTGTGTTTTGAACCTTTCTTCGAAAAACATTAGTGACGAAGCAAAAAGTGCCCTTGGATATGGTATGTCCTTTTTTATTGTTAAAAAACCTTCGGCTTTACAAATTTGTTACAGTCTCGCGTGTTTTGAAAAACAGTGTAATCTCCCTCAGTATTTGTTTAACATAGTTAAAGGCCTCGTTTATAGTGCGGCGAATGGTAATTACGAAGATAACTTTCCTAAACGTTTTCGCAATAGCCTCACACAATTAAAAAAAGATGGGGAGCTCCATATTACTAAAGCAGACAAGGCTAACACCATAGTTATTATGGACAAAGTGGACTACATCGGAAAGATGAACGAGCTTCTCCAGGACCCCGCCACATACAGCAAACTTAGGAAGAACCCGCAGAATGACGTCATCAAATCATTTAATAGTGGCTTGAAACGCATTCTCAAAGATCATAAGGACTTAATTCCGCTTTTCATGTCCACTTCACCTGCTCTGCCCTACCTTTACGGTCTTATTAAAACCCACAAACCTGGCAACCCTATGCGCCCTATTATTAGCTCGGTGGGCTCTATTACTTATAAACTCTCCAAATGGCTTGTCAAAGTCTTGTCCCCCATTCTCGGAACTATCTCTGATTCACATGTAAAAAATTCCATGGATCTTACTGAAAAATTGAATAATGCACGTACTGAAACTAACGATAGATTGATCAGTTTTGATGTTTGTTCATTGTTTACAAAAGTGCCGATAGACGATATGCTTGACTTTCTCTCCCAAGAATTACATAAGTATGACCTGCCACTACCTTCACACATTGTTTTGGAACTTATTAAGCTTTGCATCAAAGACTGTAAATTCACTTTCAATAACGAGTATTATCAACAAGTTTTTGGGATGGCCATGGGCAACCCCTTATCGCCCCTCCTCTCCAATATTTATATGGAGTTTTTCGAAATTACTTATATTCCGAGAATCCTGGGGGTTGGAATCCCGTGGTTGCGGTACGTCGACGATATTTTTGTATCTGGCCCATGAATCGTGACCTGGATAACTTCCTCCTTCAGTTAAATGATCAAGTCCCCTCCATTAAGTTTACTTTAGAAGTGGAACAAGACAATTCAATCCCATTTTTGGATGTGCGTGTACATAGGGAAAGCCCAGGTTTTAAGTTTAGTATCTATCGGAAAACAACAAACAATTTGTCCTACGTACACTTTTACTCGGGACATGACACCCCCACTAAGAAGGCCATTTTTTCATCAATGTTTCTCCGCGCCCTTAGGATCGCCAGTCCGGAATACATCGATGCCGAATTGGAAAAAATCAACGGTATTGGAAGTGATTTGTGTTATCCATCTGCGTTTATGGAATCTTGTCTCAACAAGGCAAAACGAACTTTCTATCGTGTCAATAATAACACTCGTACTTTGTCAACAAATATTTTAGTACTTCCATTTTTCCCGGCCTTTTTAGGCATTGCTAATGTACTTAAACTTTTGGATATTAATGTAGTATTTTCATATAACAATATTGTGAAAAATATCATTGTAAAAAATAGCCCTACCAATAATTCAGGCATTATCTATAAAATTGGTTGTAAACAATGTGATTCCTTTTACATAGGTCAGACGGGAAAGGATTTGCACACACGTATAAAACAGCATCAATATTCCGTTAGAACAGGACAGTTGTCCAGTGCCCTTTTTGTCCATTTGTCAGAGTTAGCCCACTGTATTGATTGGAATAATGCTTCAGCTTTATTCCATTCTAGCAACATTGTTAATAGAAATATTCTTGAGTCTGCCATTATCCAACTTTCAAATAACTTCAACATAAGCAAAGGTCTTTTTCAACTCGATCCTGTTATTTTGAATTCCTTCCAAACAGATTTAGATAAGAAGGGTAGAACACTAAATCTTTGGTAAACTTGTCTGCTACTTTATTAACTTTTAATTTGCATTTTATTTTTATATATATCGAAACCTGACCATAGGCAGAGTGTTAAAACCCGGGCAGTTTTCCAATATAAATTTGTATTTTTATAATCCATTTGATCTTGTGCTAAAAATCGATATTATTCCTTACAAATCTGTACGGCCTCCTGATAATCCTTTAATTTTTAATTTTTAATTTTTATTTTCTTCTCTGTTTATTGCATATATATATATATATATATATATATATATATATAATAATATTATATATTATATATATATATCTATATATGTTCTGTATATATTATATGTATGTATATATATATATGTGTGTGTGTGTATGTATGTTATTTATTTATTTTTTTTTTCTTTCTGTAACCTATATATAGGCTGTTACCCTTTTATGTACTTCATTGTTCCTGAGGATGTCATTAGACGAAAGCGCTTGAGCACCTTTTGTGTTTCCTTTCCTTCGTGGTTTTATTCATCATAAATATTTTTCACGTGTTACTTTCGTGAAATAATTTTCATATAATGAACACCACGCGTTCCTTCGGCTTGCTGTTCCCTCTCTTGTCTCCGTTTGTGTCCGTGTTTTCTTCTACATTAATGAAGGGGCATGCAATTCGTATCCGACGAAGTTTCTTACTAAGTCTAGAGGAGCAAGTTCTTCGAAATCCCTGCTTCCGATTCGCCTCAGACAAATTGACGACCATCCGTTCAACAACTTCAGCAGATTAATTTAAAGAAACATATTGAAGTCACCAGACAAAATGAGTGGTCCGCCTTCAAAAATTTAAACATCGCCAAACATAATTTTGTAACCGTTATTCCCAACCGTGGATCCACCTTTGTTTGATGAAATTTACAACGAGTTGCGTCGGAGAACTACTTCACTTCGTAACATTTTGGATCGAAAAATTAAAAGTCTCATTCGAAATAGTCAGTGGAGTAAAAAAGCAAGCTCAAAGTGTGTTTTGAACCTTTCTTCGAAAAACATTAGTGACGATGCAAAAAGTGCCCTTGGATATGGTATGTCCTTTTTTATTGTTAAAAAAACCTTCGGCTTTACAAATTTGTTACAGTCTCGCGTGTTTTGAAAAACAGTGTAATCTCCCTCAGTATTTGTTTAACATAGTTAAAGGCCTCGTTTATAGTGCGGCGAATGGTAATTACGAAGATAACTTTCCTAAACGTTTCGCATGGCCTCTCACAATTAAAAAAAGATGGGGAGCTCCATATTACTAAAGCAGACAAGGCTAACACCATAGTTATTATGGACAAAGTGGACTACATCGGAAAGATGAACGAGCTTCTCCAGGACCCCGCCACATACAGCAAACTTAGGAAGAACCCGCAGAATGACGTCATCAAATCATTTAATAGTGGCTTGAAACGCATTCTCAAAGATCATAAGGACTTAATTCCGCTTTTCATGTCCACTTCACCTGCTTCTCCCTACCTTTACGGTCTTATTAAAACCCACAAACCTGGCAACCCTATGCGCCCTATTATTAGCTCGGTGGGCTCTATTACTTATAAACTCTCCAAATGGCTTGTCAAAGTCTTGTCCCCCATTCTCGGAACTATCTCTGATTCACATGTAAAAAATTCCATGGATCTTACTGAAAAATTGAATAATGCACGTACTGAAACTACGATAGATTGATCAGTTTTGATGTTTGTTCATTGTTTACAAAAGTGCCGATAGACGATATGCTTGACTTTCTCTCCCAAGAATTACATAAGTATGACCTGCCACTACCTTCACACATTGTTTTGGAACTTATTAAGCTTTGCATCAAAGACTGTAAATTCACTTTCAATAACGAGTATTATCAACAAGTTTTGGGATGGCCATGGGCAACCCCTTATCGCCCTCCTCTCCAATATTTATATGGAGTTTTTCGAAATTACTTACATTCCGAGAATCCTGGGGGTTGGCATCCCTTGGTTGCGGTACGTCGACGATATTTTGTGTATCTGGCCCATGAATCGTGACCTGGATAACTTCCTCCTTCAGTTAAATGATCAAGTCCCCTCCATTAAGTTTACTTTAGAAGTGGAACAAGACAATTCAATCCCATTTTTGGATGTGCGTGTACATAGGGAAAGCCCAGGTTTTAAGTTTAGTATCTATCGGAAAACAACAAACAATTTGTCCTACGTACACTTTTACTCGGGACATGACACCCCCACTAAGAAGGCCATTTTTTCATCAATGTTTCTCCGCGCCCTTAGGATCGCCAGTCCGGAATACATCGATGCCGAATTGGAAAAAATCAACGGTATTGGAAGTGATCTGTGTTATCCATCTGCGTTTATGGAATCTTGTCTCAACAAGGCAAAACGAACTTTCTATCGTGTCAATAATAACACTCGTACTTTGTCAAAAAATATTTTAGTACTTCCATTTTTCCCGGGCTTTTTAGGCATTGCTAATGTACTTAAACTTTTGGATATTAATGTAGTATTTTCATATAACAATATTGTGAAAAATATCATAGTAAAAAATAGCCCTACCAATAATTCAGGCATTATCTATAAAATTGGTGTAAACAATGTGATTCCTTTTACATAGGTCAGACGGGAAAGGATTTGCACACACGTATAAAACAGCATCAATATTCCGTTAGAACAGGACAGTTGTCCAGTGCCTTTTTGTCCATTTGTCAGAGTTATCCCACTGTATTGATTGGAATAATGCTTCAGTTTTATTTCATTCTAGCAACATTGTTAATAGAAATATTCTTGAGTCTGCCATTATCCAACTTTCAAATAACTTCAACATAAGCAAAGGTCTTTTTCAACTCGATCCTGTTGTTTTGAATTCCTTCAAAACAGATTTAGATAAAAAGGGTAGGACGCTAAATCTTTGGTAAACTTGTATGCTACTTTATTAACTTTTAATTTCATTTTATTTTTATATATATCGAAACTTGACCATAAAAGGCAAGTGTTAAAACCCGGGCAGATTTCCAGTATAAATTTGTATTTTTATAATTCATTTGATCTTGTGCTAAAAATCGATATTTTTCCTTACAAATCTGTATGCCTCTGTAATCCTTAATTTTAATTTTTAATTTTTATTTTCTTCTCCGTTTATTGCATATATATATATATATATATATATATATATATATATATATATATATATATATATAATATATATATATATATATATATATATATATATGTATGTATGTATATTATGTATATATATATTATGTATATATATATGTGTGTGGTAGTGTATGTATGTTATTTATTTTTTTTTTTTTTTTCTTTCTGTAACCTATATATAGGCTGTACCTTTTATGTACTTCAGTGTTCCTGAGGATGTCATTAGACGAAAGCGCTTGAGCACCATTTTGTGTTTCCTTTCCTTCGTGGTTTTATTCATCATAAATATTTTTCACGTGTTACTTTCGTGAAATAATTTTCATATATATATATATATATATATATATATATATATATATATGCTCCTTTTAACGGTTCGTTCCGATACATTGACGTCTCGAGACCTTTCCAGCTCATTGTGGACGTTTGTGGCAGTCGAGCGACGATCTCGCAAAACACTCAAAACGATGAAACGATCGTCACGGGATCCTGGTCTTCTGGTGTACTCTCCTGTCACCACATAACATTGGTAGATGTGTCGAACCGTTGTTCTTGGAATTCCTAGCGCATCGGCGACATAACGCTGGCTCCGACCATCTTCAATTAGGGCGACGACTCTTGCGACGTTCACGGCACTCAAATCCATTGTAAATGTCTAATTCTGAAACCCAAAAGAATTAGAAGTCTATCTGTTACTAAACGCAAATGCCTACTCCCACTAGCGGAAGAAAAAAGTGGCACTAACAGTCTAAGAGCAACTGAATGTCAGACTGTCGAATTCTTAAAAGAAGTCGAAAATTCGTTACAGCTAGTGTGTTCTCAGCTGACGTTGTTTTGTCTTATTATTTGGTTGCCTCATTGACAATATTTTTTAATTTTAAAATTTTTATAAACAGAAGCTTGCCCAGTTTTTTGCTTTTCACGATATTCCAAGTAGGCCGATTATTTCTACTGCTCAGTGTATATACTGTATATATACTGTATGGTATATATGATTCCGGACCAAAAAAAGAATGCGGTCTCAAATGCGTTCATGACCTTGATAACCTTTAAATTATACATCTTTATGAGAATATCGAGTATCTGTGACGTCATTATGAGGAAAAACACCTCTGTGTGCCAGTTCTGAGAAAAAATTAAAATATAGCAAAAACCTTGTTAAATAGTGAAAAGTTAATGCATGGCGACAGACCAAAATATGAAAATATCTTGTCAGGTCAAAAAATAGAATAACTTTATTGTGTTTATTAAGTACTGACAATATATTAAACCCTCATCAAAGACATTTTAACTCTGAGTCTTAGTATTTAGGTGGTCCACAATTAGCCCTGATTATGGCTTCCAATCAACGTGGCATCGAGTCGACAAGCCTCGTGCATTCTTCTATAGTTATCGATTGTCAGGTTGTGATCAACACACCTCTTCCGTTACCAAGTGTTCCTGATTTACGCTTTTGAACCTTCTGCTTAACAATATTCCAAAGATTTTCTATCGGATTAAGATCGGGCGAATTAGCTGGCCATGGTCATACTTTAATTTCATGAGCATCAAACCACGCAGAGCTGAGCCAGGTCATGTTGAAATATAAATGGTTCGCCTCTATACAGCTGTTCTGCAGACTTCAGCATGAAGTATTCTAAGATTTGTTAATAAACGTGGCTATTGACAGTTCTATTTACAAATGCGAGTGACCCCACACCATTTGCATTCATGCAGCCCCACACTAACACACGCCGTTTTTATGAAATAGGATTTAGGTCACGAAAACCGAAATTTAAACCGATGTTAAATGCAAAGCTAAAGAGAAGACGACAATCCTGATGCAAAGAAAGAGTTGCATGGACTACAAACGAATGGCAAAATGTGCTTTTTCCTTCAATCAAAATTTTTTGACAGGGGTCCGCGAGTTTGGCGAAGAAAGTCTGAAATGTACCATGAAAGCTGCCTGAAGCAATCGGTCAAATTTACGGCGAGTGTGTTAGTGTGGCAATCGATAACTACAGAAGAATGCAGGAGGCTTGTCGACTCGATGTCACGTCGATTGTAGGCCATAATCAGGGCTAAGGGTGGACCACCTAAATTCTAAGATATAGAGTTAAAAAGTCTTTGCTAAAGGTTTAATATATTGGCCGTACTCAATAAACATAATGAATTTATTCTATTTTTGTAACACCGACAAGATATTCTAATATTTGGTATGTCGTTATGCATTAACATTTTACTATTTAATAAGGTTTTTGCTATTTTTTTTTTCAAAACTGGCACATAGAGGTGGCTTTTTATCACGATGACGTCACAGATACGCGATATTCCTCATAACGGTGTATAACTAAAAGGTATTATCAAGATCATGAAGGCATTTGAGACAGTATTCTATTTTTTAACCCGAAGTTTTTATATATTACAGCCAATATGTGAAATGAGGCAATTTATATAATTGACTGAAATTCGGGCAATGTGTCAGACTGGTGATGCACACAAAACCTAATCTAACCTATGTAGTGATTCCCTTTCCTTCATTTGTATATTTATTTACTTTCCTTTACTTCTATCATTATTCATTCTCTTTACACGCTTTTCACTCGCTTTTCGCATTACTGTATATAAATGCATGGTAGCCGGCCGAGTCGAAAAACCGTTAGACAATGCAAAGGGAGACGGGGGTCAATTATAATCTTCATTACACTTTTTACTACTTTATTATTGCTGAAACAGACTTAGTTAAACGGGTAATGCGAGGGAGGATTTAATTATAATACTTAACCCTCTAACGCCGACTGGGTCGAATACGTACCGTTTCAAATACACGCATTTAGACTTAACCCTACAAAAATGTTCGGCGTTAAAGGGTTAAGACGAGAGACGCACACAAAAAAATAGTTTAAATTCACAATTACATTCTAACACGAAAAGACGCCTTCGTAAACGAGAGGCGGGCCGATGAATGCTAATTTTTGGGCATTTGTCTCTCGTCCCGCTTGTTTTCAGGCGTTGTGTTGCCAATTCGTATTTTATAATTTTAATAAACAAACCATCATTTATCGCAAATACATTTGTTAACATCATTATCTCTATTAATTTCTTATAACCAAAACATTCTAATTAAATATAATTTTAATATAAACAAAACATTCTAATTTTTAATTAGACATTACTACACCTAACCTAACCCAACCCAACCTTTGTGATAATGCTGTATATGCATGCCCACTGGTATTTTCCAATACGTGCCTAAAAATTCATGGCTTGGTTAGGTTTAATTAGGTATTAAGTAAACCGAGCATTTGACAAAATGCCTAAAATTTCAGTCAATTTATAAATTGCCTAATTTCACATATTGACTGTAACATATATATCGTGATGCTGTTTAAGTTATACGAGATTTAACTTCTACTCATATATTGTAATATATTCAATTTAGTGGTGCACCGATTAATCGGTATCGGCACCTGGCATGCCGATATTAGGAAAATACTTGGCATGGCCAATACCGATTAATCGGTGCACCACTAATATTCATTGTACATCTTTTTAAACATGAAAACGTTTATAAACGTGAAAGAGTTCGATTGAAACTGCCTTCGTTTCGATATTCACGCTTAAAGTTGTTAACAGCATGATTTTCATCTCCTCTGTTAAATAGACATTGTCATGTAACAAAAGGGACCTACAACTTAACGGGAAACCCGAATCCTCTACCAAATCAAGGAACACGTAGAAGAAGCATTTTAATCGCCGAAATCTGAAGTCAGGGCAGAGACTGTAACGGTGTAACCCAAGGCCTTCGTATCAATAGACCAGCGTTTTAAGGATACATTTATAAGACTACCTTGGCTGATTGTCCACGCATGAAGCAAATCCGTATCTTCTCTTATTCCTCAACGCGTTAAGGATTTATTTGGGGAAGTTGGTCTTTATTACTTCTCTTGCACTAGTAGGTGAAGAGATTTTGCTGTCTTCGTACTTAATCCTTTATTTCTCTGACGGGTTAGTTTGGAAATATACTCTCGTTACTCCAGAGTTTTGGTCTCATTTAAAAAATACACCCTATTCGCTGCAGGAACCGGCTCTACGTTAGTTTACAGTATATATATGAATTCAATCTAGATCAGAAAGAATGAATGACACTAGGTTAGCTCAGAAAACCATCATCCAACAAACTCTAGGTCAATCAAGGAACCTATTCTACACCGCAAATTATTTGTATTTTATTTTTTATCTTATTTTTATTAAATTAAGGACGGGGGAGTAAGGGCGACCTATACAAAAGCGTCCCTTGTCAAGGTACAGAGTAAAGAAATTGAAAATTAAATATTGCTTTTGAATGCAGGTATAATGCAAGTTGGTGGAAATGCACTCTGAGGAAGTGATTCCACAGAGTGCATGTGGGTGGTATGAAAGAGTTTACGTAAAGGGATGTTTCGCAGTGTGTTATTTGTACTGAAAAAGCATAATAAAGGCGTAATAAAAGGGTCCTTAAACTAAATTTTAATACTCATACTATGACTTAATTTCAGAGGCTTTTGCCGTCCTTTAAACAAAGCAAAATAATCCTTGTGCCTTAATCTGCAACCACTTAAGGTATTATAATTATCTGCCCTCTGGAAGGGAAGAAAAGGACTCGTCAAATTAAGGTACAGTAATTACCATACCTTTCAATACAAGGGCATTTTCTTACGCCTCAACTAAGATAAAAAATGACTCAATAGTTTGACTTTAATTAAGGCAGATCATTCCCGTTTGAATCACTGAAATTAGGAATTGTAAAGTTATTGATTATATATTCTATATTTTGTTTATATATATACAGTATATACACATATACCTTACCTTACCTTATGAACCTTATGTTGTTTCGTGCGTTGGTCTCTCTTCACACGGAGGTCAAGCTGGTGGCCCCGCCTCTAGGTCTGGCCTGGTGGAGGAGCGAGTTGCTTTCTTGCGCTCTCCACCGTACATAGCCAGGCACGCCCGGCTCATCTGGTACTGTCCTGAGCCAGGCATCCAGTCTTTTCTTAAAGACTTCAACTTTGACCCCCGTTACGTTTCTGAGGTCCTTAGGAAGCTGGTTGAAAAGTCTTGGCCCCCTGACAACCAAGCTATTTTCCTTCAGGGTTGAGGAGGTCCCTTATCGGGCCTTTAATTTGGGAACACTACACATTCTGCCTTTCCTATTTTCCAGTGTTGTTTGAATGGTAATTGGGTTTAGTTTTAGGTTTGGTACCAGTTTTTCGATCATTTTCCATATGTAGATTATGATGTACCTCTTTCTTCTTCTTTCCAGCGAGTACAGACTTAGTTTACGTAGTCTTTCCCAGTAGTTGAGTTCTTTGCAGCCATCAATCTTGGCTGTGAAATGCCTTTGCGTTTCTTCTAGTTTATTAGTTTCTTTATGGGGACGTCAAAACTGAGCAGTATTCAAGTTTTGGTATAATCAGTGTTTTTAGCAGGGGAATCATTACTGTCCTGTCCCTTCTCTTGAACGTTCTTAGAACCTGTCCGGCGACTCTTTTTGCTTTATTTATCGCTATCTGATTTTGTGTTTCGAATTTCGCATCATCTGTCATTATTATCCCGAGATCAATCGCTTTCATGCTTCTCTGAATTTCCTGTGTATCTGGAGCATAATATGCAGTCTGTTTAAGTTCTTCTTTTCTACCATATCTCAAGAGCTGAAATTTCTCGGCGTTGAATGACATGTTGTCTTCTGACCATTTGTATATTTTGTTCGTGTCCCTCTGCAAGGCCTCCACGTCATGTACATCGCTGATTTTTCTGCTGATCTTTGTATCGTCTGCAAAGGATGTTACTATACTATTGCTGTTTACTCCGCTGTCTATGTCTGTTAGCATGATAATGAACAGGAGTGGGGCCAGTACTGTCCCTTGTGGTACTGAGCTGCGTACTTCCAATTCTGATGATGATATACCTTGAATTTTGACGACCTGCAGACGATCACTAAGGAAGTTGTAGATCCATTTTTCCACTTTGCCTGTTATTCCCATATCTTTAATTTTAATATCTTTTAATTTTAATACCATGGTCACATTTATCGAAAGCTTTAGCAAAATCTGTGTATATAACATCGTAGTTGTCATTGCCTTCCAATGCATCTAGGATATTGTTGTAGTGCTCTATTAGTTGTGATAGGCATGATCTACCTGATCGGAATCCATGCTGATTTTCGTTGAATCTTTCCCGTGTCTCCAGGAAATCATAAATTTTCTCTCTAACTATTCTTTCAAATTACTTGGGTGAGGTGGGACGTCAATGACACTGGTCTATAGTTCTTTGCTTGAGATCTGTCCCCTCCTTTATAATTATATAGGGACAATGTTTGCTCTTTTCAAGATGCTCGGTATTTCCCCAGTGTCTAGGATCTTCTCCATATCCAGTATAAAGGTGTAGCTATTTCATTTTTACAGTTTTTAATCAATAATGCGTTCCAATTGTCCGGACCTGCAGCTGAATGTAGTTTCATTTGTCCTATAGCTCTCGCTACATCTTCTGGTGTAAAATCAAAGTCTGTTATATACTCTCCTTGCAATTCCTCTTCAAAGAATGCATTTATGTCAGGTATCGCTTTGTCACTTTTTGGGGTACTGAAAACTGATTCATATTGAGCTCTCAATGTATCAGATATTTCTTTTGGATCGTCGGTTAGTTCATTATTTCCCGTCCTTAAGGGCCCAATAGCGGCGCGCGTTTTTGTTTTCCTTTTTGCATAGCTATAGAAGTATTTTGGATTTTCCTTTATTGCTTCTACCGCCTTTTCCTCTTCCCTCTCTGTATGGTCCTTAATCAGGGCTTGTATTTCCCTATCGATACCCTCCAGTTTTTCTTTTATTGCTTTCCTGTCATTATCTCCGCAGTTACCTAACTTCGCCTCCACTCTCTTTCTTTTGCGGAATAGTCTTCTCTTTTGCCTCTCTAGCCAGCTCCTCTTTCCTTTTGGCTGTGATTTCGGAGCATATTTTTCTAAAATTCTCAGCGTTTTTTCCTCCAAGGTTGTTAGCATTTCAGTTGTTTTATTCTCGAAAATTGTTCTCCATTCTATTTGGGCCATGTGCGATCTGATTGCTTCCCAATTTATAGTCTTCGAGTTTAAGTTAAAGGCCCCGAATTTACTTCTTTCCACAATATGTGTATTGTCTTCTAATGCTGCCGTCATATTTGTTGATATCTCGATTAAGTTGTGGTCTGAGATAATGGTTGGGGTTATTTTTATATCAGCAATCAAGTTCGTGTTATTCGTGAATACCAGATCCAGGCAGTTATTTTTTCTGGTATTTTCTGTTATCTCCTGTGTCAGCATAAACTCGTTTGTGAGAGCCACCAACATTTTTGCTTGTTCCTGGTCTTCTCTTGTGCCCCCCTTGTCCTGGTGAATATATATATTCCTATTCACCTTTTTGTATTTTATAAATGGGAAGTTAAAGTCTCCGCAGATCATTATATTGGGGGATGGAGGGTTTATGGCCTTTATTAGCTTTCTAATGTCATCAATGGCCTCCGAGAATTTTTCGGTTGGGGTGCTTGGAGGTCTATAGATGACTATTACTATCAAGTTTATTTTTTCTATTTTCACTGCTAGGAGTTCCACATAGCTGTTTGATTTACTTATTATCGTCTCTGTCATATGACCTTCCTGTACATATATAGCACAGCCACCTTTCCGTCTCGTCGTTCTATCCGCTCTTAGTAAGTTGAAGCCCTCTATATTTATCTCTTTCTTATCAATACAATGTTCGCAGTTTTCACAATTTCCTTGGCAATCTTTAAGATGAGTTTCTGTGAGGCATGCGATGTCCACCCTTGTTTCGTCCATAAATCCTTTCAGGTACGAAACCTTATTGAGTGATTGGTTTGGTCTTATTCCTTGAATATTAGCCAGGGCAATTTTTATGTTCTCTGTTTTTCGTTGCCCCTTGTACATTTCAAGTTCGTTTTCCTTCGATATCGCTTGATTCGTTGCTCTATGATCCTCCGAAAGAGATCCGTTTCCTCCTACTTGTATTGGTTAGCTTCTTGCCCGGTAGCGATTTGGCTCGGGGGTTTCCAGCTGTGTCAACTGCATGTGGATGACATTTAGCATTCGTAAGGTGTCTGCGATGTTGCAAAAATTTTCTTGTCGCTTATTGTGTTCCTATTGTTGTTCCTATGTTATTTTTATTCCTATTGTCATTTAAACTTTTTCCTTTGTTCGTTGAGTCCGTCGGGAGATGTTGATAGTAGCATTTATTCCCGAATTTGCAGGTTCCATATTTTGCGTAAGTCCTGCAAATGTCCGGGTGGTAGAATTTACATCCGTCTCCAAATTTACAATGACCATTATTATAGAAGAAATTGCATATTGGGGATGTTCATATATACATTGTCCTCTTTTAAATCTGCAATTATCTTTTATATAATACCTGCATATAATTCCTTCCCCATATTTACTCTTGGCTTTTGTTTTTTGCTCCTTATTGGGGGACAGTTTTACTTCGTTTACTTGACTGCCCTCTTGTCTTGTCCTATTTGTGCTATTTGTGCTAGTTGTGTTTGTGTCCTTCGTTGCCCTTATGCTGTGTGTTGTCTTTACACTCTTTGTCGCCTGTGTGTTTTCGGCCTCATTTTGTGACGGTATTTGAATTCTTTCTATTTCGCCTTTCTCCGTTTCTTCCGTTTTCCACTGTTCTTTGTTTCCACTTTCCTCTTTCATTCTCTTCTCGTAGTCTCTTTCTGCTTTAAATACCGTAAAAGAGTTTAATTCGGTCAAGCAGTTCTCGCAGAAAAATTTTATCTCATTAAACTGCTTTGCATTTTATATATATATATTATATATATATATATATATATATATATTAGTAGACTACTGAATATGCACACTGAATAATATATATATATATATATTATATATATAATATATATATATATATATCGTTTACGTCGAATATTATAAAACAGTATAGAATCGCGCATAAGATGAATACATTATAAAACAATAGTTTTGCCAAAGGGATCATCAGTCAGTGAATCCATTAAGCGACGAGTGCATCATTTCTTCGTTGAATTCAACAATAAAAGACCGAGAATTTTCTGTATAAAAAGTAATATGAAAGGAAGAAGTTGTGTGAAATAGGTAAAAAGCTCAAAGAAAGTTCTGGTGATGTGTCACGTGCACAACAGCGAACAGATTGGCTTAAGACGGTATAAAGGAAATAGAACATAATTTCAGAGTAATTACCGCTGAGGCCAAAAACTGAGTTCCAAGGAAATAACTATCGCTAATTTCTTTTAAAAACTTTTAGCGATAATCAAATAATTAGTTCTATTTGAAAAGTGTATTACTTTTAAAATGAAAACATATCCACAGTTTCAGTAAATGATCTGATCAACATATATATATATATATGAATACACGTATGAAATTCTTTGATCCTCGAAGATTCGATCTGGGCAGAAAGTGGCTCCATCTACTCTCCCTGCGTGGAATTCCTCTTCCTTATTCCCTCACCTCATTTTTCCTCTTCTGAGACACATGGTTTGCCCTTAGATCCTCAGCATGTACTCAGCAGGCCTCAGAATCCTCAAAGGTGCCTCGAAATCACCTCCTGAGACCACTCCTGCCTCTGACACTCTAAGATTGGGTCTTCGTCGCCAGCTGGGATGAGGTGCTAATTGCTTTTTTACTCGCGTCTTCGGGATTTGTTTTCGCGGCTTTGGTGATACCTAAATGGCGCAGTGCCCGCAACGCTCTCTGGTGACGGGGAGAGAAAGTGACAGGCCAATTAAGTCCTCTGTCTTTCTTTTATTTTATTTTCATCCATTGAATGGTATTACAATACTATAGAAGTAAATATTATTTAATTAGTATATTTATTATTACATTATATTATATAAGGACCGAATAATATATAAAAAATAAATTATCTTCTAACGCAATGAGGAAAGAATGCGAGAGAATGTCAGCTTTATGTTCGGAGTAACGGTCAATTATCAAACAGGATCTTCTCTAAACCAAAACGGAAGTACAGATCATTAGAAAGATATAACTCACACATGGTCACTCGAAAAAAAACAAACGCACACACAATAATTAGATGAAGAACTTAAAGATGCTCTCTCTCTCTCTCTCTCTCTCTTTCTTTCTTTCACACACACACACACACACACATCTTTAAGGTTTTAAGACTGAGGTTTAAGAATTGCCGTTTGGTTTCTTCTTTTCGACTTAATTGGTGCATTTGGTTTCGAACAAGTGACCAGAACTGAGAAAACATCAAACTAAACTTCTGTTCTGGGGCAGTTGTTGACCATGTTGTCTTATTCAAATTCTGCCGCTGAGGTAATAACTGAGTGAGTCATCTTGTAATAAAATATTTACATCAGCAAAATCATACGTAAATTTTATTTTAACGTATTAAAAACGTGGTAGACAGGAAATGTGTTGTATTAATTAATTTGTTCTCTTTCATTTAATATATATTTTATATATATATATATATTTTATATATATATATATAAAGGGTGATCCAGAGAAATGGGACCCAAAAGAAACCCCTGTAACTCTTAAAGTATAAGTCCTTTTATAAAATCATACGCATCATTCGAAAGAGGATAGTTACAAGTTTGTACAGGATTGTATAGGTTTTGACAATACAAGACAAGATAAGATACAAAACAAATAAAAGTGTTAGTTAAAACTAACCCTTCAAGATGACTGCATGGACTGTGGAACAGCTGCGTTTCATAACTGAGCAATATTATGAGCATGGAAGAAGTGTAGTTTCAGCTCAAAGATCTTTCAAGACAAATTTTCAGATGTCAAAATCACCTTCTAAGAAAGTAATCCGTCGGTGTGTCAGAAATTTTTCCCTAACTGGCAGCATTGGAAAAAGAAAACCAACTGGAAGAGTGCGCACAGCAAGGATAGACGAGATCATTAACAGAACTCATGAAATTGTACAGGATAATCCTAACATAAGCATCAGACGTGCTTCTCAGCTGTTAGGAGTTGGATATGGAACAACACACCGTATATTCAAACAAAATTTAATGCTCTTTCCATATAAAATTCAAACAGTGCAACAACTAAACGATGGAGATTTCGCACGAAGACGACAATTCTGTCAATGGATCCAACAGAAGGTAAATGACACCACCAATTTTCTAGCAACTTTGATTATGTCAGACGAAGCCCATTTTCACTTGAATGGAACTGTAAACAAACAAAATTGTCGTTTCTGGGCAACAGAAAATCCATTGAATATTACCGAAGTCCCGTTGCATAGTCAGCGTGTAACTGTTTGGTGTGGTCTTACTGCATCTCAGATCATAGGGCCGTACTTTTTCGAGGATTCCACCGGAAACACGGTCACTGTAAATGGTGATCGCTACGAAAAAATGTTGACCGATTTCCTTATTCCTAAATTAAGAGATCTTTGTCTAGAAAACCACTGGTTCCAACAAGACGGAGCTACCTGCCATACCACGAGGAACTGCATGGCAGTTTTGCGTCAAACGTTTCCAGGCGAGTTAATCTCAAGATTTGGAGACGGCTCGCAAGGTCTCCGGATTTTTCTCCCTTAGATTATTATCTCTGGGGATATTTAAAGAGTAGGGTCTACAGAAATAACCCAACGACCTTGCAAGAATTGAAGGCCGCCATCACAAATGAGATACAAGCCATACCACCGCACACTCTTGCAAAAGTGATGCAGAACTTACAAGCGAGAACACTGGAATGCTTGGCAACTAATGGAGCACATTTGAAAGAAGTCATTTTTAAAAATAAATATTTCATAATAAACTTGTAACTCTACTCTTTCGAATGATATATAGTTTTTATGAAAGGAATTAAATATTAAGAATATTTGGCTTTTTTTTATGGGTCCCATTTATCTGGATCACCCAGTGTATATATATATATATATATATATATATATATAATATATATATGATACATACAGACCGTGCATGGAACAAGGAACTCTTCTGGGAAAATTAAATCCACTATAGTCCGAATAAGTTCCGAAGAGTTCCTTGTTCCATGCACGGTCTGTGTGTAGCATAAAAAACCTCAGGGGACCATTCTGAGTTCAATCCCATATATATATATATATATATATATATTATATATATATATATATATATACATATATATATAATATATATATATATTATTATATATATATACAGGGTGTTTCAGGAGGAAAGGTCAATACTTCGGGAGATGATAGTATCGGTCATTGTGAGAAAAAAGTTCATATGAACATGTGTCTAATTCTGAATGGTTACGGAGATAGAGCTGTTTGAATCTACAAATACAAAAGCATTGTTAATAGTAATCAAGAAAGAGAAACCAATTACTGTTTCTAACATTTAATGTTTAAACATTGACATTTTGAATGGTATCAGATACAGAAATGACAAATTTGTTACAGTTTGCAATACGTTTTCGAAAATCCCACCGTCAACCTCAATGCACTTTGCAACTCGTGTGCAAAGATCGCGTGTTGTTCGTCTGAGTTGATCTTGACGTTCCTTTATGCGGGCAGCAGCATCCAAAATGCGCGCGAGCAATTCGTCTCGTGTATCCACCTTTATTTTGTAAACTTGACTTTTCATCCACCCCCACAAACAATAATCTAACGGAGAGAGGTCTGGAGACCTTGGTGGCCATTGAATGGGACCACCGCGGCCGATCCATCGATTAGGGAAAGTTTGATGTAGGTATTGCATCACCAGACGGGTAGAATGTGGAGGAGCTCCGTCATGCTGAAAGTACATACCAGCGCGTGTAGCCAAAGGAACATCCTCCAATAGTCCTGGCAATTCATTTTGTAGAAATTCTAGGTAACTTTGTCCTGTAAGACGATTCTCTAAAGTAACAGGGCCAATCAGCTGATCATCGATGATACCACACCACACATTGGCAGAGAAGCGATGTTGAAAATTTGTTTCCACAGTGGCATTTGGATTTTCGTCTGACCACCGATGAGAGTTACGAGTGTTGTTGATACCGTCACGGGTGAAAGTAGCTTCATCGGTGAAGAGTATTAATCGAAACAATCAGCGATTAGCATTTACCCAATGACAAAATTCCAGTCGCATGGCAGCGTCTCCTGGTTGAAGGTGTTGTACACGCTGTACATGATATGGATGCAAGCCTTCCTCACGTAATGTTCGCCATACTCTTGTATGTGGTACACCGAGACGTGTAGAAATTCTTCGTGAGCTAGTAGTAGGACTACGCTCTACCAACTGAAGAATGTTTTCCACTTCATCCACATCTTGTTGACCTTCACGTTCAGATGAAATATGAGCGCTGGGAAGTGTACCAATCTCACGCAATGTATTGAAAACCCTGGTAAACACTCTTCGATCCGGAATTCTGCGGTTCGGAAACCGTCGACGGTATTCTGCAACAGCAGCTGCTGCACTTCCATCGCAAAAACCGTAGACATACACCATATCTGCATATTCGGCATGTGTGAAGGTGTGTGGCATTCTTAACACTGCTTCAAACACCAAACAATGTCACTCACAACAGTCAGCTGTCGATTGGCTTATGTTACATGCTTACATTACAGCTTACATGGTTCAAGGTTATAGGGGAAGGAAGGGGGTGGAAGAGCTGCGCGCGCATCAGGTTCAAGCAGCTCTATCTCCGTAACCATTCAGAATCAGACATATGTTTCATATGAACTTTTTCTCACAATGACCGATATTATCACCTCCCGAAATATTGACCTTTCCTCCTGAAACACCCTGTATATATATATATATATATATATATATATATAATATTATATATATATATAGGGTGGGCCGTAAGTTTCCATACATAGGAAAATTTGGATCAGCAGTTTCCGGATGCTTGGATTGGTCGGCGTGGTCCTGTGGAGTGGCCTCCCAGATCCCCAGATCTCACCCCCCTTGATTTCTATCTTTGGGGGCACTTGAAGGCCATGGTGTATCAGGAAAAGATACGAGACATAAATCATCTAAAGGAACGTATCACCAACGCCATTACAAGCATAACGTCAACTGTGCTAATGCGTGTTCATCAACAGTGGGGAACACGTATTGAAATGTGTTTTCAAAACAATGGCAACCATGTAGAGCATATTATATAAATAAAAATGGTTGTCCATAAAAAAAAAATTATTTTTCCTATGTATGGAAACTTACGGCCCACCCTGTATATATATAATCAGAAGTGTTCATGGGTCCGCAAAAGCAACGGAAAATAACAAAATTTGCTACAAACGAGGCTGAAAATATATTAAGGTAGCCGGTAGTAAGTGTCTGTAATTGGGATCGAGGCTGCAGTATTAGAGTCAATATTTGCAAAGAAGTTGTTTAATAAGTTGGCTGTGTCTTTGGGGGTCACTGTAAAAATTTTCGTCTTGTGTGAGGGAGGACAAAGGATTTGTTTTAACCTTCTTTGTGTTAATTGAATTAACTCTTTGAGAGTGTTCCATAACCATTTTAGATTGAATTTTTGTTCATCGATTTTTAACAATAATGATCTGCTTTTTTTTATAATAACTTTATTAAGTCTGTTACGATAATTTTTGCATGTCTGTTCTGTAACAATATCAGTTTTCCATGGTGTAAAGCGTGTGTTTGCGTTTAACTCACAATGAGTGCTGGTGTGATCCATTGGTTGTTGTATTTAGTTTTAGATATTACTTTTGATTTAAGAGAAAAGTTTATGTTGAATATATCCATATATCCATTAGTGTGTCTGAGAATGCTTGAAGTTTTGTTCGAATGTCATTGTTACTTTCGGTTATTCTTGTCCAGTCGAAAGCTATTATTTCTCAGGAACTTTAATTTGTCATTATCGCTGTAAGAACTATAGTCAACTCTTATGGTTTCTTTTATAGAGAAATGGGTGTTTAGCATGGTCTACGTAGGCAAGTGATCTGTGATATTTAATGTAATTATACCTCAAATGCAGTCAAACGGGGACCGCACCCAGATCTGATGTAGCAGAATCGAACTTCTAATGTCATTATGAAATCTAGTTGGCTTTCTAATAACTAATTTAAAACCACTTGCAGACATATATCACCCATTCAGAGAACAATCACCCCATCAAATACACCATCGTTATAACACCAGACTTCCCAAGGATTTTATACACAAACCTAACTATACAATAGAAACTGCAGGAAGTGCACTCTCTGTCAGAGGAGCAGATTTATGGAATGCAATTCCATTGCATATCAGGCAGGCTTTATCACTAAATGTATTTCGGAAATCACTATAAAGGCACTTCATTAGCTCCTACTGATGTATAAGTTCAATCTGCCATCTTTACGACAGTAATCAATTTTGTAATCAATTACTTAAAGTATGCTAATTTCATTAAACACCTTTAATTTCGTGATCTATTCTTTTCTTTATTTTTTATTAAGCATCATTTATTTTCTACTAAATATACATTAAATCGTTTTTCATTTAAAATTATGTAACATTTCGTAAACTTTATATTATATTTACTATTGTTATTGCTGTTATTATTATTTTTTGTTGTCACTGTTACTATTACTTGTCATTTTCACTATTTTCTATAACATTTTCTCCTCAATATACAATAAATCATTTAATTTAAAATCATGTAACATTTTGTAAACTTTATATTGTATTTATTATTATTATTGCTATTATTATTTTTTGTTGTTGTCACTATTACTATTACTTGCCACTTTCATTATTTTTATGTAATAAATAAACTAAATGCCTTTAATTTTGCCTAAAATGCCTCCATGCTTCCATGGGCATATTCAGATAAGAGTACTGTAAATGTCATAACAAATATTAAAAAAATGTAAAATTCTGTCACTTGTATTCTTTTCTGAATAAAGTTTGAATTTGAATTTGAAGGTAATTGATAACCAAACATTTTATTGTGCGGAGACTTCAACTTTCCTTTAATTACAGGGGAGAGGAGAAAGGATGTACATCAAAGGAAGACCTAATTCAAGGACAGTTGCTGTTCAAACTTATAAAGAAATACACCCTTACTCATAAGTTAGAGACGATACGATCTAATTATAAAAAATAACGGCAACATGATAATTAATGTACATATTAGCCAAACAAAAACTTTTGACCATAACCTAATGGGAATGGAAATGAAATTACACGAGAAAAAGAAGCATAAAATGTTATAATGTTATAATGTTATAATGTTTCAGACCAACAAAGACCCTAGGATCCACTCATGGCTGGTCTACCTAACTGTGTTCGTAATCGTGTATTGTGTATGTCCTCCGTGGTGGCGGAGGGGACCTACAATTTTACGTGGGTTCCGAACCACAAGAACATAAGAAATTTATGTAAAAACTGCCGGTAAATTGGCAACAACCAATTTTTACGAAACTAAATATTTATCAATTTAAAACTAATTAATTATCGATTTAAAACTAAAGATAGAATCTCTCGATCCAGAGGATCAAGTCATAATAGACTACTATCCACAAATATGTACAATCTATATCTATTTATAACGGACATGCAAATATATCAGATCCAAAGAATCCAGTCAATTTCATTACGGTATCCATCAAGTCACGGTCCATATCGATTGCGGACCAAGTCAAAATTTACAACCATATACATTACACTTAGGAGGAAAAGTGTAGGTGTGGCTGTAAAGACTGTACAGTAATGTAGAAATGTGTGTGCACCCATTTTGGGTCTCCCATTTAAAGGTGTTTGTGGGGCAAGTGAAGATCATGAGTTTTTCAATACCTCACAGTACTATGGGGGGCACCGCTCGGCAGAGGAATCTCTTTAAATAGGGTGTGTAAGGACAGAGAGTATCCCCTAACCCAAGACGCTGCCTCCCTATATCCCACAACACTTGCGATGAGCTGTGGGATCTATCCCCACAAAGCCTTAATTTTACTACCTTAAACTATACCCTTTCTATCAACATATGCGTCTAATCGATTTTTAAACATGTTTATAGACGTGCTACTAATTACTTCTACCGGCAAACTATTCCAGCTATTTACTATTCTATGCTTAAAAAAGTTTTTCGCAACTGCTGTCTCGAACCTTCTACTTGTTAACTTACACCCGTTATTTCTAGTCCTATTATATTGAGATATTTCGAAAAAGCTATCTCTATCTACGTTATCAAACCCATTCATAATTTTGAAAACCTGGATTAGATCACCCCTTAACCTCCTAGTCTTGAGTGTTGTCAATTTTAACTCCTTAAGCCTATTCTCGTACGACTTTGACCTAAGCGCCGGAATCATCTTAGTTGCCCGTCTTTGAACTCTCTCGATTTTGTCTATATCTTTGCGCATATACGGATTCCAAAATTGGACCGCGTACTCCAAATGGGGTCTAACTAATGATTTATAAAGTGGAACTATAATATCGCGCGATTTGTACTCAAAATTTCGAGCTATAAAACCTAACACTTTGTCGCCTTATTGACCGCTGCTGTACTTTGTTTCGCTACTTTTAAATCACCAGTGACTATAACTCCTAAATCTTTTTCCTGCTCTACGCTTGTTAAATCTTTCCCTGACATACTATACGCAAAATTACCGTTACGCGAACCTATGTGCAAAATTTTGCACTTATCAACATTAAATCTCATTTGCCATGTGACTGACCAATCAACGATTTTATTCAGATCTTCCTGAATTTTACCTCTATCTTCGTCATTAATCGCCCTACCACCCAGCTTCGTGTCATCCGCAAACTTTGAAACTGTACTGACTAGGCCGACATCTAAGTCGTTAATATATATAAGAAAAAGCAAGGGGCCCAAAACAGAACCCTGAGGAACGCCACTCGCTATATTAGCCCAACACGACTCCGCTCCATCAACGACCACCCTCTGTTTCCTGCCTCGCAACCACTCTTCTAGCCAATTTATTACTACACCCCTGATTCCATGAGCCTTAGTTTTTTCAGTGAGTCTTTTGTGCGACAGAATAGCTATTAAACAAGTGACAGTTACAGTAAGTAAGGTAACACACAAATTACATCTCCAAACCAAGTCAGAGATCTAGGAATAAAATGCCAATAAATGCGTAGTCCGTAGAAAATAGACATGAAGAATTAAAATTGCCAAAGAAAAAATTAATGGAAATTATATGGAGTTTTTCTTATAGCAGAACGAACATCATGTTCAAATAATGGAGGAATTTGGTTCTACCATTAACTGAATACTGCTGTGTTTTCAGGGGTCCTCTCAGGAAACGAGAATGCCGTATACATACAGAAGTACTACAAAGAACCTTTACTGTCTAAAATTAATTTTCATATGAAGATTACTTGGTCACGCTTGAAACCTCTGAAATGACATATTTGAAAAATCAGTTCCTAAATGTAAAACTTAATAAAACAACGCTGGCATGTTCGTCGAGGAATGATGTGCATCAACCCTATAAGGGAAAAAGACAAGAGCTCTGATAGTGAAGATGAACACTTAGCATACAAGGCCAAAACTGTTTAATATACTACCGAAGTGATTGCGTAAGCTACAAAATATTTAGTTAATGGCATTCACAAATTCCTAAACCAGTTTTCTTCCCAGCCATGTGTGCATGGCAGGTTACGAGGACGAGTATAGAAAGCAAATCTCTCCTTCATCAAATGAAGAGACTGCAGAAACCGATAACAAACCGATCCTGAATATTTGTTCGAAAAGAACAAGAGTAACAAAACTAAAATGAAAAGTGTATATATATATATATATATAACCTTGGTCTCTTCCGGACGAATTGTTCATTCTGACGAAGGTCAAGCTCGTCACTCCACCTTAGACCTACAGTTTAACGTGAAATCCGAACCACGCCCGACCAGCAGCCCATCGTCTTAACCATTAGGTTACTCAGGGTACCCATTTATCTACTAACCATATTTTTTTTATTGGGTGAAAAGATGAACAGCTGGGTTTTGCTGCGCGCCTCCTGCTGTCAACGGGTCTCGATCCTGGGACCGATAGATTCGTAGTCAGCGACGCTAACCACTACACCACCGAGGCGCATCGATATATATATATATATATATATATATATCCCCCTCCCTTTTTCATAAATAAATTTGCAAAACTAATCAATCTTGAAATCGCAAAACCGTTAATCATTAAACTAAAAGTTGAAGTCACCTGTGGAAAACTATTAGAAACTATGTCTTACACGAGAAATAACGTAATTAACCTCGAAATTAATTATAAAGAGGAAGGAATGATATGATATACTGTACTATATATATATATATATATTATATATATATATATATATATATATATATATATATATATATACAGTATGCCACGCGAAGAAAAAGTTTTGAAATTAAAGTTTAAATTTCAGTGATGATTTTACGAGTGAAAATTTAGATTAAAAAGATTACCCAAAGGTAGAAATTTGTTCTTGAGTAAGCTTAAATACATTAAAAATATAATGAAATGAAGTGGTATAAAGCTTCATTGCTGTTATAAAATGCCCATCGAAGTAATCATCGAAATTAAAAGAATGTGATTTATTTTGTTTCATTCATTTGGTAACTCGGAAGATAATCTGACTTTTGTTGAACGCAAAAGGATATGATACGTATCAACAATGTTGAAAAGAAACTCATTCAGAATACCTCTGTGAATTTCTCCTAGTTGGGATGTATTATTAATTATTTCACGTACCTTACTATGAAATTCACCTCAGAAATTGATGATAAGGAAACACGCGGGTCAATGAAATACCAGGAGTACTTACGTTTCGCACCTAATCAATCTTTAGGGGTTCATTTTCTTGTGAAGTTTCCGAGATTGGATGTGAAACGACGCTACTCTTTCTTGATATGTTATTATCCCACGAGTTCCAGGCATTATAAAGTTTACGATACCGCGGAAGAAGATGCTTAATCTCTCCTAAATAGAATCTGTGATGGAGACGCTGAGAATATTGTGAAGAAAACGATCAGAAGAGAACAAAAATTTTTAAACGAGATTCGAAGCAAACGATATACGAAGGAAAACCCAAGAATTAATGACTCATAATGAAACAATGAACTAAAGTAAAGAACTGGAATTTCGAGGGAGAATCATCGAGGTCTTGAAATATAAACGTTTTCCAACGCGTTCTTTTTTAGTGAACAGTATATAAAACGTCACTAAATACACTTATACTACACACAAGATAATATTTAAATTTCGCTCAAGGATAAATTGAACACTCGATAGTTTGTTTCTTTCTCTAATTCACTCTATGGAGTTGTCTGTATAATCTCAGCTGTGAAACAGAGAAAGTCTCGAACCATGATCTGAAGCGATTCATGCGGAGAGAACAGATATTTAAATCCCTACGGTTATGCTCTTATTTTAATTCTTTTTTTCTTGAGGGATAGCAGCCGGCGTCTTGGTCAATTTCAGACCCTATGCCAGAAAACCAATGAACCATCGCGTCAGTCGGGACAGTTGGTCAGGTCAGAGGAGGAGGATCGTTAAAGAGATGAAAAACAGTTGTCATCCGACACATTCAGGATCGTGTGACACACTCAATCAGGCAACGTTTTATTTCAAGTTAATGTTACAACAACCAAACACATATATGGTTAACTACTTGGCAACCATTTTCAATGGTTAATTTAACCATGCAGTGATTATACACTAACCATGCTTATTCCGGTAACCAACTTAAATAGTTAATGCAATCGTAGAAAACACTGTTGGATAAACCCTTTAGATGAGCTGTTAAATAACTTAATACATTTGGATGTTACAGGCAAATGTTTTTCTCTGTGTAGGTATAGGAAATATTTACAGGCCTAAATAGGAAACAGCACATTTAAACATAATTGTGTAGTATCTTCAATAAACAAAAATTCATCGTTAGTTCTGTATACAGTTTTATTCCTAGATATCATTTCAAGGATTACAGTTCATCAAATACAGGACTCGTAGTCCATAAATAGGATAAGATTTGTGCGAGTATATATAATAAAAGCCACATGCTGTTCTGTATATAATATATGATGCAGAATGAAATTCACTCGTGAAAGAATTCATGTCGTAAGATTACATATAATCTACATGTTATACATATATATATATATATATATATATATATATATATATATATATATATATATATATATACACAATCCACTTTACAAACACACACACACACACACACACGCACGCATATATATATATATATATATATATATATATATATATATATATTAGGGATGCAACAAATACTAAACTAAAATTCATCGAATATCAAATATTTGTTTTATTTGGGTTATTAGGCGTCAGTGTATAAAAGTGAAACCTTTATCAGTTTAACAGTATATAGAATTAATAGTAAATGTGAGCAAAAGCACTGTTTCAGTCACCAAAAATCTACCAGGTTCCCATACTCATGAAAACATTGCAACTGCATTGACTTCTATATTGCAAGAATGGTCAATAGAGAGCGATCGTGTGCATGCAGTTGTGCACGACAATAGCCGTAATATTACTAAAGCCGTTCGCGTTCTCAAAATGACTTCTGTTGCATGTGCAAATCGTACTTTAGTACTTGCAGTTAATGAAGCCCTTCTTAGCAAGAAGTCTGTTTCAGATATATGTGCAGTTGCGCGCCCAATCTGTTCGCATTTTACTTATTCATCTCTAGCCTGTGACGCACTTAAGGAACTCCAGAAGCAACGTAATTTGCCCGAAAACAAACTTATAAGAGACGTTATCACCTGATGGAACTCTACATTCTATATGCTACAGCGACTTCTTCAACAAAAAACTGCAGTTGTTGCATACGCCTTGGACTATGACATACCAATCCTCAATAACCATCAGTGGACTCTAATTCAGCGTTTTGTAAAGCTTTTCAGCCCGTGCGAAAATTAACAAACGACTTTTCCTCTAATTCTTCTTGACTTTTCATAGTGTCTCCCGCTGTAACAGGTCTCGTGGTATTTATGCGTAACATAAATGATGATGCAGGTATCCATACCATAAAAAACGATTTAATAGAAAATTTACAGAATCGATTCAAGCAGTGGAAGACAGACATTACTTGCATGATTGCTCGGGTTTTAGTTCTCGTTTCAAATTTACTTGCACTACGGTGCCTGAGTTTATAAGAAATAAGATAATCACTATGTCTGTGTCACCTAATGCAACACATAATATAACTCGTGGTAATGAAGCAACTGCTTTTGTTTCACGAGAAAATCAAAAAATTTCGTAAAAGAAGCCTAAAGTTGATTTACGGAGCTACTTCGATGAGGTTGCTGCGTCTTCACAATCAGATGTCCCTCCATCTATTAAAAGTAGCCATTCAAAGGAGCCACGAGTCAGTCGCGACACGAACCCTCTTGATTGGTGGCACCATAATAGTGAAAGATTCCCGAAACTATTAGTACTTGCTCGCAAATATCTCACTACGACACCCACAAGCGTAGAAAGTGAACGGCTGTTCAGTTCTGCGAAAAATGTAATTACTGACGCACGTAATTGTTTAGTTCCTGATGCTGCTGAACGACTAATTTTTCTCCACGATAATCTGTTTACCTTAAATTTCAATTATTAGGTTTGATTTTTGCGGTAATTATTATTACTGCTTGTTCATTTGTTATTACTTATTAGTATCACTCTACCAAGTTGGATTTGTTTGTAATTATTCCTTGAAATAAAAATATACATTTTAAGTTCCATTTCCTAAATCACCTTATTTACCCCATAATTATCAAATATTCTGTATTCGGTTAAAAACATATAAAAACTATTCGGCCGAATACCGAATACCAAATTTTTTGCAAGAGACTGTATTGAGCATGCCTTGTTACCACCGAGAATCTCGAGACATCGTGGTTAGCGAACATTTGCGAAGCTGAGCATCTTGGCGGTAATTTATGCAGCAGTCTAAAAGATCTGCTGTAAAGCAAATTTAGAGTTCTTTCGGAACATTTTTTACAATTAACCCAAAGTTGCTGCCCTCAGACATCAGTACGGAACGCATGAAAAATAAAAAATTAAACAGTGTCTTTAGCAACCCTGGTACAGAACCTGAAGTTCCTTATAATCATGTTTGTTCTTGCGCATAAACTTTGATATGGTTTTCTTATGTCTGACTCGTCACTGAAGAAGCTGGTAATAATGTGATCCAGATACTTAAAATAATATTAGCCGAGTGATTGGAGCTTTTGGAATATATATATATACGCCTCGGTAGTGTAGTGGTTAGCGTCGCTGACTACGAATCCATCGGCTCCGGGTTCGAGACCCGACGGCAGCCGGCGCGCAGCAAAACCCAGCTGTTCATCCTTCCACACAATAAAAAGAAAGTGGTTGGTAGATAAATGGGTACCCTAAGTGGCCTAGTGGTTAAGACGCTGGGCTGCTGATGGGGCGTGGTTCGGATTCCACGTTAAACTGTAGGTCTACGGTGGAGTGAAAAGCTTGACCTTCGTCAGAATGAACAATTTGGGCGGAAGCTAACCAACCAAAGGTGTGTGTGTGTATATATATGATGGGGCGTGGTTCGGATTTCACGTTAAACTGTAGATCTAAGGTGGAGTGAAAAGCTTGACCTTCGTCAGAATAAACAATTCGGGCGGAAGCTAACCAAACCAAACCATATATATATATATATATTTCAATATTTCAAATCAGATACAAATTATTAATTTTTTTATGCCCAAAACACCAGCGAGGGTTCGTTTACATTAGTAGATATTGTTTAATTAAAAAATAATCCACGAAAGACATCCTCTAAAATTCTTGGTCGTTTGGCACTCTGAGCGAAGGAATGATTGGCACTTTTATTTTTCCCTCGCCTCGCTGCTTAGAGGTCAACATTCTTCGATAGGTGCCTCCGCCTACAGATAAATTCCGTTTCCCCTCATTTAATGTCTCTTGTTACCCTCAGAGGGAAACTAATATATCTGGGTGACCACCACGGTAACTGAGGTTTCGTCAGGTTCTCTTTCCATTTTCCTAAATTCATTAAACTCACTTCATTTTACAATGTAGAGAAAGAGAGAGAGAGAGAGAGAGAGAGAGAGAGAGAGGGCACACACACACACACACACACACACACACACTCACACAGACGTTCAGTCAATCAGTGAGAGAGAAAGGAACAGTAATCATAGAGAGAGAATGAGAGAAAAGCAAATTAGAAACTTTCTTTATATTGAAATTAAAGCGAAATTTTAACAAAACATTTTTTAAAACCATTAATTTAATCCTGATTTAATTCTACATTTTTTTTATTGTCAATACGTACTGCAGATTATATACAGAGTGGTCACAAAATCCTTTTGTAGTGACATTACAGCATATCCGTATGTTGTCCTTGTTTTTCAAGCAAAGGGACTTTGTGACCACCCTATACACAACTTTAAAATCGAACACTTATAATTTATAAATTTGAATAAAAGAAAAATACATAATATACGCGTATAAGTATTCCTTTACAATACATATACAATAATTATTTACCATTTGAACTACTGTATTTTTTAAAATCTATATTCAAAGTTAAAAACTGAAAGATTTTTAGCTCAGCATTCTATAGAAATATCTCTTCATTACTGTTGAAGATAGCGGTGATAATACTTTTTAGGATATTATATCACTGTTTAACATTTTTAACAACACGCAGTTATAAAGACGCAGCGCATGTTATGTTCGTCTTTCATTTTCATGTGTTTATATTCTTTACAGTATTTTGTACGTAAGAATGAAGCAATATAAATCCAAATTGTTGTGTCATAAAAGAAGAACTTAAGAATACGTATTAGGAGGTATCATTGAATTTATGTGACTAAATGGAAATAATTACGTACATTGACTGTAATTTGCACGGTTAATTTCCTTAATTTGCGTGAATATTATGCGGTGAAATGAAAGTGCTCGGTATAATATTCGTATATATACAATTTCCATTGGGTCAAAATCACATTTACATTTCAGCGGTAGGAAATAAGAATTTCTTCCCTAATTTATATACCTCAGACCTGACTATTTTAACCCTCCGAGGAATGCATGAGGGAAACTCACAATAAACTAGATAATGATAGCCTTGCTTATGACAAGATAGAAGTCATTTAGCGCTTAATTGCAGCCAAAAACAACGTTTATCTCTCCTTTGAGGCTCGGAAGGATCATCAAAGTGGAGTTTTGTACGTCAAAAGTGAAGTTTTTTATACGTCAGAAATGAGTTTATTTCGTAGTCATCGCATATGCGATAATGCTTCGTGACGATGGCTTCCTTCGCGTCAGATTCATCATCACTCCTGATGTTTACGATCTACTCCCTTTAATCCGATGTAAAAATAACCTTTCGTCATCGATAATACAGGCTTCACCCGGACTCGTTTTCGCCCCAATTAACCTCTCTGTTGCGTGAATACGACTCGCGTTGTAAATTTCGTTTCGAGAATCCAAGCCTGTATTTTCAAACCTTATTAACCACACTTTCCTATTGTTTTTCACTTATAAATCTTATAATAAATTTGAATTCTATCTGCTTTTTTTTTATTCCACGTTTAAGCTTGGTGTCTGTGTTTATATTATATTTTGCTTTGCGCTATCATTACGCCTAATGAGATGAAAGGACTTTAATACTTATGTATGTACAATAATAACTTAATTCAATTTACAAGCAATGAAAATTGATAGGTTTTAAGATATTTTTGGATAATGTTCTCATTAGTTTTTATAGCCTACTGTTATACTTGAAAGATATATGTATTTATGTGTCTATACAGCATATATGTAACGACTAAACATGAAAATATTACGTTTAACGCATATAAAGTATACATATTTATATGTTATTAGCTTGTACTATTTATGTTTATAAGTTCGGGTCCGTGTGTGTGTATATATATATATATATATATATATATATATATATATATATATATATATATAATCAGTATTCATAATTACGCGTCCATCAGATGATTCAAAACTGCAAATATTGTTTTATACTGTACCACTTATATATGCAACCTAAAGTCTTTATATTTTCATAAACTGCATGTCATATTGATGTATATAATTTGTATAATTATAGTAACTAAAATGTATATGTAGATAATAATTTTAACATTTTAACTGTAACAGATTATAAGGATTAACTTACACTGAGTTTTATATATGTTACAGTCAAAGTGTGTAACCAGCCATTTCGCGAATGGCTGAAACTTTTAGTCATTTCGCGAAATGGCTGTTTCACTTGGGCATTTCGCGAAATGACTAAAATCCTCAGCCATTACGCGAAATGGCTGAAATTCCACCTTGGTCATTTTTGTGAAATGGCTAAAATGACTTCTGTCATGAATTCATAGAAATAACAAACATAATAAAATTGGAAACCTTTATTTAACTAACTAAATCTGCTAAAACATATATACATCCACAGGTCTGTTCAAATAAGTGAGAAACACTCTTCAAATACACATTTGAACATTTGAACACATTTGAATATGAATTTTCAATGTAGAGGTTTTCAAATACTAACCGGGCCTTCAATGTTATTCCGATGTCCGCCAGTAAAGGCCCGGTTAGGTCAACTGTATGCCCTTGACAATTGGTTAGGTTAAGTCGTGTTATTTTCGTTAAAACTAACGAAAATAACACAACTTACAAGATCATTTGCCCGGTTAGGTCAACTGTATGCCCGGTTAGGTCAACTGTATGCCCTTGACAATTGTTTAGGTTAAGACGTGTTATTTTCGTTAAAACTAACGAAAATAACAACTTACAAGATCATTTGCCGGGTTAGGTCAACTGTATGCCCGGTTAGGTCAACTGTATGCCCTTGACAATTGGTTAGGTTAAGACGTGTTATTTTCGTTAGTTTTAACGAAAATAACACGACTTAACCTAACCAATTGTCAAGGGCATACAGTTGACCTAACCGGGCCTTCAGTGGCGGACATCGGAATAACATTGAAGGTCCGGTTAGTATTTAAAAACCTCTATATTGAAAATTCAAATTCAAATGTCTTCAAATGTTCAAATGTGTTCAAATGTGTATTTGAAGAGTGTTTCTCGCTTATTTGAACAGACCTGTGGATGTATGTATGTTTTAGCAGATTTAGTTAGTTAAATAAAGGTTTCCAATTTTATTGTGATGTTTGTTATTTCTATGAATTCATGACAAAAGTCATTGTAGCCATTTCACAAAAATGACCAAGGTGGAATTTCAGCCATTTCGCGTAATGGCTAAAGATTTTAGTCATTTCGCGAAATGCCCAAGTGAAACAGCCATTTCGCGAAATGACTAAAAGTTTCAGCCATTATACAAAATGGCTGGTCACACACTTTGACTGTAACATATAACGGTGTGCTATAAAAAAAGGAGTACATTTTAAAAAGGCTATAAAATCAACATTTGTCATTTAATTTTAATAAAACTTCTACACAATAAAACATATGTATTTATCTATAGGCAAACAAGTTTT
>JAJOZX010000632.1:1180000-1227500 GCA_023014485.1 Bathynomus jamesi
TCGTGGGTTCGACTCCGATGATGCTGGTAATAATAATACAGGAGTTAGAGCAATGGCCCGCAGTAGTTGGCCTGAGCGCTGTGCAAGTTTGTATCACTTTTGACTGATTATTATTATTATTATTATTTTATTATTATTATTATTATTATTATATTATATTTTCTAGTATAAATTGACCATTTTAGGATTTTATTACAGAATTTTTAATAATTTTTAGGAATTTTATTACAAAGTTTTAACATAATTTGAAAATCTTATTACGGGATTTTATTACAGAAGTTTTAATAATTTTTAAAAATCTCAATACATTGTCGTAACCTGTAGTTGTACGTATCCCTGAAATTCGTATATCCTTGTATGTTTACGCGCTTGTCTCATCCAATCTTTGTATATGAAATGAATACAAACGTGATTCATTAACTCATTCTGACATTGAGATATGTACACAAGGTGTAACGTGTCATGAACCCGTCATAAATACATGGAACGTAACGTTTTTGTTTTGTTGTCATTTTTCGTGTCTCTGACTCCTCTCGAGTCTATTCCTTCCCATCCAAATAAACCTTTGACCCGTCTTGCCCCAGGGCTCCATTTTATGGTCCTTCTACACTTTCTGAGGACCACGTGTCACTCGGGACTCGTTTGGGGCCATCTCAGGCAACAACATTACCGACATCTTCCTCGACAGCTCCAGAGCAACAAGTGTCGAGGCCAATTAGCGCCAATTTGGAGATATTCGTCACTAGTTCGAGTCTTCGGTTACGTCTGTATAATGAGGCATCGGTTTCGGAGGGTAAACAGAATAAACGGTATATTACTTCTGTCTCAACGTTTGTTCACGACTTGGAAGAGTTTTTTACTTGTTTTAAGTAAGTTGTAAAACGTCTTTCACGAGTGTTTTATGGTTTTACAACGAGACTTTTGAAGAGGATTTCCGATTACAAGATTTCTACAAAGTCCATACAGTAAATACTGTAATATAATGAAGAAAATTTGTAAGTTTGTAAGGGAAAGGTAGGACATACTACTGTATATATATATATATATATATATATATATATATATATATATATATAAGCTTTTAAAGTAGGACTAAAAATTTTAGAAATGTGTTTGTAAAGCATTAAGAATATGCTTCACGTAAAAGAAAAATTATTATTGGTACAAATTTTTCAACCTCTTTTATAAATAAGTAAGTGGCACTTTTTGTATGATCTTAATATACGCGTCTATTCATTATGATCCAATTCAGTATAGATCCAATTCAGAAAAATGGATATAATAGACAGATAAATTTTCATTCTAGAGATACATAACCCACATCGTGATGTTTGGGTTCTGTATAGGACTGAACACTGCCAGGCCTGTACTTGCACAAACGTAGATGAAACACGTTTCTTTCCCTTTTCGGTATATATAACAGGTTTGTCGAGTTGTCCTGAGCGTTTTGCACGTGGTGGAAGTTGCCAATTTTTCCAGTCTTGCCACTGGAAAGTTACCAGTAGGTGACTCGTGTTTGCACCAAATTTCAATTTCACACGACTAAAATTTCGTCTAATATTTTCAATTTCTGCGAATTAACTTAAAAATTAATCAATCTATACATAGGAAAAACACTTAGTGGGAATAACCTAATTACGTCACAGTCACACTAAATAGATAATTCAATCGTGTCTTACCAGAAAAATAAGTAAGTTAGCGCCATCATTGTTTAATTGAATTAACTATATACTGTACACTGGTTACCAAATAATTACATATGTATTGTGGTTATTTTAACCATTGTGGTTGTTTTCATCGTAGATAAAATATATTCAGAAAATGAATAGCGAGAATGTTTACACAAATATTACATGGAAAGAATTAATGCATTCAAAGAGGAAAAAATAGTTATATCCTCAACCATAAAACCATACCTGATAAATGGCATTTTAGAGACATATTTACCAAGTCCTTTCGTTGCACATTTAGGAAAAAATTTTAATATAATTAATTAGACTTTATACTTATATAATTAATAATAATTAATTATTAAAGGACCTATTCAGTAAACAATTAAACACATAAATGTCATAAATACATATCAAATACCCTGTAAAATGAATCAGCTGTGTGTGTATATATATATATATATATATATATATATATATATATATTAAAAAGAAGCCACTGAAAGTAAATTCGCCTAAAAATAAGACCAATACAAGGAGAACCAAGACAGTATAAATAATTACTTCTACTCCGTTTCTTTAGTAACTATACAATTAATTCTTCTTCTTCTTCTTCTTCTTCTTCGTTTTTCTTCTTCTTTTTCTTCTTTTTCAAATTTAAGAACGTAATAAATACCATTAAGTAACCACAATAATGAAACCTCTTTCGAGAGAAGAGCTCAAAGCATCAGGTTCTTCAGCGACCTCCCCAAGTGACCCTACTCGACCTTGGACGATTTTCACATGGTGGTGGTTAGGCTGAAAAGGAGAATATGTCGCAAGGATTCCTTCGCAACATCTTTTATTTGAATAAGACGATTATATGACGTTGTCCCTTCGTGCCTATTCGCATTATATGGAGGTATAAATCGTTCGAAAAGAGTTAACATTGCGTATATTTTCGATTGGGGGTTCGAATAACCGTGAGTTATTCGTGCGTCGTTTGAGGAGAAAGCGTAGTACGCAGATTAATTACAGAAACCTGAAACGTTACCAATAAGTATCAAATCGTGGGTGAAAAAATATTAAATATTAATCAAGTTGTATAAATATATATCGATGTTTTAATGTTTTATATATATATATATATATATATATATATATATATATATATATATATATATATATAGTTATTGGTAATACTTATTGGTAAAACTTCAGGTTATATATATATATATATATATATATATATATATATATATATATATATATATATATATATTATTTTTTGAAGGCATGTTTAAGGGTCTTTTTTATTTCTCTTTTGCCAGGTTCATTTTTAAACCACGGTTTAGTTAGGTTGATTGCCTGACGCGTTTGAAGGGACAGTTTGTTTTGCTTTTGCTGATAAATTAACAAGCAACGAAGGCGAGCGAAGGGAAGATTTGGTACAAGAAGGTTAAGCACGTATTTGTTATTAGAAAATGCTGGCACGCAAAGAACTCAAATATGCGCAGATGATAAACTGCATCGAACGCACTTCATTTGCTCGAGATGAGTTATTATATACGAGTGAAAATTCACCGCACATCTATCGTGAATACAATTTTTTTTTCCTCTCTTCCTTCAGGATTTGTGTCAACACGAAAAGGAATTCGTCAATTACGAAATGAATTTGTTAATCGCAAATAATTGTCGTATTTTGATCCCGTTTTAATTCATAAAATTGATACCAACTTTACGGGAAATATTAAACCGTAGTCGAATGCCATTAAATAAAAATTAGGAAAAAAATATTATATATATACACGGTGAACCAAAAGTAGGTGGACAGTAGGTTGAATACGGTTTGTTTATATTATATTATAACTATGGTGTTCATTATAACTATGGTGTTTGTGTTTATTATATTAAATATTATAACTAAATTTATTTAAATTTTATTTTGTATTATAGTATACAAAAAATTAAATATGTATTCTCAAAATAAACGTTATCATTTACTGTCCACCTACATTTGGTTCACCCTATATATATATATAATATATATATATATATATATATAGAGAGAGAGAGAGAGAGAGAGATATATATATATATATATATAAAAGCACAATTCAGTTATGTTTACTCAGGACAAGTTTTATTGCAAAACATTCATTTCAGTTACCTTATCACGTGATAATTTATTTCATTTCGAATATGATATGAACGCAGTGCGAGTATGTTAATATCAAAATATAGTATACCAATAGATCTTTATAGGGCTCGATTCCTGTATAACATGCTTATACACAGTATACAGACGCTGATTTATATGTAAATAGTCAGTTCTTATCTGCGTTAGCGCATAAATCCTTTCTAACGTTACTTTGGTAAATGATCTTTATTACGTATGATCGTATCTTCATATTTTTTCTTTGTTATTAGTTTTGAGTTAATTTAACTTATTAGTTGTCTTTAAATGAACAAAATTACATTAAAACTTGAAGGAAATTCCGTTTATTTATAAAAAAAAATGTATTCGAGCAAATGTTTTGTTGAATTTCTTCTCTCTTCGGTTCTGTTGTTATCAACTTATCATATCTAAATTTAAATTTTAGTTAGTTTGTTTTCTGTTTCAATGTTTCGAAGAATTTATCTTTTCATTATTTTGTTGTTGTTTTTTTTTTAGTATTTTTTTTTTTTTTGTGGTGAAGCATCGGCGAATATTCATTTTTTTTCAATTGTTTATATTCGTCCAATTTTCGTTTGTTTTTTGTTTTTCAAAATCGTAGAATTTATAAACTAAACCTTGGACTTGTTTGAACTTGTTTTCAAAATTAAGATTGCGTTACTGAACTTTTGCCTAGAGTCAGCATTTCGTCATGATTCAGACTGATTCTTCACCTGACCTTTACCGCCTGACCTCCACTGACCTTTGTCCCATGAATCGCTTCATCAGCAGATGTTGCTGCGGAATTCACTGCAAGGAGAAGGAAGAGTTTCAGATGAAAAGGAAAGTAAAAGCTGAACGAGTGTTCAGTGGTTTCTCTTAACGGAGAGAGAGAGAGAGAGAGAGAGAAAGAGAGAGAGAGAGAGAGAGAGAGAATGAATTCAAACATTCATCGTGTATTGCTATATATAAAACACGTCGTCGACCAAATCAACATTATATATTCAATGACGCTTTGCAACGTTTAAACGTACCAATATATACGGGTGCGGCAAAAATAACGCCCTTTTTAGTTTATTCTCTTTTATTGAAGGAAATAAATCAATTACAGCATTTTAAGAGAAATAATAAGGTTTTTAAGAAAAATACAGCATTTTAAGAAAAATAATAAGTACTTTCTCAGTAAAAACTAAAAAATAACAAAATGATACAATATAAAACTAAAAAATTATACTGTATAAAACTATAAAGATAAAATTATTAAAAGGGCGTTACTTTTGCCGCACCCGTTTACTTATTATTGTAGTAAGTATATACACACACACTGTATGTAAATTATTCTTATAAGAAATGACGACTGTGCGATAATAGCGAGCTGAATTGTATAAATTATTTCACATAGGAAAAAACAAACCATGATATGTTTACTTTGAAAATCATGTAATTACTTAAAAGATTTTGCTCACCTTTTAAAATTGTGCTTCCTCGTTCAAATTTACTTCATAATAAAATTGGTCATTCCACGTGTATTAGTCATCTACTCTTTGGAATGAGAATTAATTATAGTAATGAATACTGGTTATACTTCTACATTATTTCCTATACAAAGCTTCATTTATTTTATTATCTTCACAGAATTTTAAATACTGCAAGTATGCTTGTATAGAGCAACATACATCGATTCGAAACCTTTAAAATTATACTGTACAATGTTGAGTACAATAGGACCTATGTTATCTTTCGTTCTATATAGAGTTCCGTTTCTACTTTAAATATACTGTAGAGTTTCCTTGAAATTTTTAAATAATAATTTTGTTATGCATAAATACACGCGTGAGCGATAAAACAGATGACTTCCTTTCATACAAGGTTTGCCATCATTATCTGCGCGTTTGTCAAACAGACGTATCGCGAGATTTGTTTATCCTTTCCAGCCTTTTGATCAAACACGTCATCCGCATAAAAGATACGGGGACAGACGAGGAAGCAGACAGGACAATTGCCGAGTGAGAGTTACGCCAACGAAGGCGGAGGACACCTTGTTTGCCCGTCAGAATGCACCGTTCTTCGCTAAAGCTTATATAATTCCCCCGGGCCCCTATCTGTGCATCGAGCCCTTAACTCGAAGCAATAAAGATGCGTATCGCGGGGCATGAATAGAGTCTTCGGACGAGTTTAATTAGTCGAATTGATTGGCCATATTGTGCCCTCACGCTGGAATGAGTTCGCTTCGATAGCCGACGACGCATGCGCATTGCACCGCAGAATGGCGAGTAAACAGTGAGTGAAAATCGCAGCTGTCTTTCGGATCGAACTCGCGGGGCGAGGATAATATTTTTGGAGATCAGTCTGATAGACGCGGAACCGTTTTGTCAAATTATGAGGGCAGGAACAAAGGGAAAATATTATTGTTTACCCAATGATTTAATTCATTATTATGGATTATAATACCGAGGCTATAAACCAGTTTTCATTTACACTGGATTAAAATCCCTGATTCTAAATGTCAGTAGGCCCTGAGGATATAAAATATACTTAAAACGTTTAGTGGCAAAGAGAAAAATATACTTAAAAACTTAAAGCGTTATCCCTTTTAAATGATTCATAATTGCCTGAATTTATTAGTATATCTAATTTTAATTAATGAAGGAAGATGCAGTTAATTAAGAATAATGTTGAAAATTGCTAAAAATTCTAAACTACAAAATATATATCATGCGAAGGAAAATGGATATTTGAAGCCAATTTCAAGCGATTTTAAATCTTACATCGACAGAATTAAGACTCGGGTTCCTAATCAGAATCGAGCCAAAAATCTATTCGCTTTTTTCAAATCTGAATCTCTCTGGAATCCAAGGAGGAATCGGATGAGATTTGGATGAAGATCCGCGTTTCTCTTGTAAAGGGAAACGATTAAGTAATTACAAACATGGTACTGGAACAGTTTGAACAACGCTTCTTTTAAGAAGATGGGATGGCCCAGTGGTTGAAATGTCTGTTGCTGACTACGAATCCATCGGCCCCGGGTTCGAGACCCGACGGCAGCCGGCGTGCAGTAAAACCCAGTTGTTCATCCTTCCACACAATAAAGTGGTTGGTAGATAAATGGGTACCCTAGGTGGCCTAGTGGTTAAGACGCTGGGCTGCTGATGGGGCGTGGTTCGGATTCCACGTTAAACTGTAGGTCTAAGGCGGAGTGAAAAGCTTGACCTTCGTCAGAATGAACAATTCAGGCGGAAGCTAATCAAAGGTTATATAAAAAACGAAACCAAAGGTTTTATATATATATATATATATATATATATATATATATATATATATACACACACACACACACACAGATGATTGACAAAATAAATAGACAAGCTCATCAGTGGAAATGCCAAAACGTGTGTCGTCTTTACATAATGTAAAGAGGAGAGCAACACGATTCTAAATATATTGATTCAATACATTTATAATTATTTGTTGATTTTATTATCAAATAAAAAATATGAAAAAAACCAAAGGTGTCTACTTAGTTTTGTCAATATATATAAAATCTATCTTTTATTCCATATAATTTACAAAATTATTTGGTTATAAATTTGTGTTGTAAATGAGTGCAAGTCTAATCGGTTGAATAACCTTCTTATCTACGTAATAAAGATGAACGGTCGTTTCATGAAATAAGGAGAGGAAAGTACCGTGAAAGAGTGAGAAAATGAGATAATTTCGGTAAATCTGATGTCGATCAGTCGATGCGAAAAAAAAGAGGGACGAAAAAACCATTGGTCGATCATCATTAGTCGTATCGTCACAGAAGCAACGAGGGTTCGACCCTTTGGAAGGCTGACAGCGAAATATGTCTCTATTATTAGTCCTTCTGTGACGGAGTGCACTTCCAGCCCAATCTCTCTCTCTCTCTCTCTCTCTCTCTCTCTCTCTCTCTCTCTCTCTCTTTTCTATTATATATACACACTCGAAAACCCTGATTGATGGTTCGCAAGCTGACGACTTTTCCAAAGACCTGGAATGCCTGTTGGACAACTTGAACAACTAGGAAGTAACGAGATGTTATATATATATATAATATATATCATTGGTTGTTAAATACGATAAAAGTATGTTGTTTTGCGTTTTCTCTTACATAAAAATTATATATGAAACGGTACTAACAATTGACATAGACGTCCATCAATACTTTGAACCATTATTTTCGCATATATTTTCATATTTTATCCTACATGTAATCAAAAACTTATTTAGATTTGAACAGTTTTGCATTAGTTAAATTTTGAGTTGCATTGTTTTTGTGAGACCTCACGCACTATGCACCTCTCAAGCGCGCGCGCACACACACACACACACACACACACACACACACATATATATATATATAATATATATATAGTGTAAGTGTGTTGGTGTTTGCGTGTGTTTCATTCGTGGAACTTTTAAACGCGTGCATTTTGTCAAATCTCCTTTCTCTATTAAATGGATTTCGTGAATCATTTGTCATTGCAAATGTGTTGTTGACGTCCTCTGTGTAACCCGTACGCGTATATATAATAAAGACGACCGGAGAATGACGGTCGAGTTGTTATGTAAACCTCGAATCATCTTGTTCGTCCTAACTTTTATTTTATCATTTTCTTTATAAAGCACATGTTTATATATATATATATATATATATATATATATATTAATATATATATATATATATATATATATATATATATATATATATAATATATATATTATTATTTCTTATATATTTGGGAATAACTGGCTGTACATATACATATAACTGAATTATGTACAGTTATTATCTGATTATATAATAATGAAGTTGTTTTTATTTAAATAAGGTTGTTATTATTTGTTTTTTCTTCTTATTACGACGCTTAAATGTTTTATTTTTACTTATACTGATCACTTTCAAATTAATAAAAAATAAATTAATTTTTCAAGGAAATTTTTAATATACTGATTTAATGATTTAAGGTTTAAGATTTCGTTTAAAGACAAACGTCATTTGTGAGATGAAGGAGCTGTAAGTAGGTAGTACTTGTAGGCTATTATAACTCAAAAAAAATTACCTTTTACTCAAAAAAAATATATAAAATCTGGTAAAGGTTTCGTGTGTCGGTCTCTCTCTTCACACGAAGATCAAACTGCTGGCCTGATGGAGAAGCGCGTTGCTTTCTTGCGATCTCTATCGCGCATAGCCAGGCACACCCAGATCATCTGGTACGGTCCTGAGTCAGGCACCGAGTGTTCTTTTGAAAATTTCAACTTCGACCCTTATTATCTTCCTGAGGTCCTTTGGATGCTAGTTAAAAAGTCTTGCTCCCCCCCCCCCATCTTGACAATCAAGCTATTTTTCTTCAGTGTTGAGGGTGTCCCTTGTCGCACCTTTAGCTTGGGAACACCACATATTCTACCTTTTCTATTTTGCAGTGTTCTTTGGATGTTAATCAGGTTTAGTTTGAAGTTATGTACCAGTTTTTCAATCACTTTCCATATGTAAATCATAGTGTATCTCACTCTTCTTTCCAGCGAATACAGATTTAATTTATGTATTCTTTCCCAGTAGTTGAGTTCTTTGCAGTCATCAATCTGGGGTGTGAAATTCCTCTGGACTTCTTCTAGTTCATTAATTTCTTCTTGTTTGTACGGGGACGTTAAGACTGAGCACTATTCAAGTTTTGGTATGAGCAGAGTTTTCAGCAGGTCAATCATTACCTTCTTGTCCCTTCTTTTGAAGGTTCTCAGGAGCTATCCTGTAACTCTTTTTGCTTTGTTTGTCGCTATCTGATTCTGTGTTCCAAATTTTGCATCATCGGTCATTATTACCTTTAAATTTTTTGCTTCCGTGCTTCTCTGAATTTTCTATCAATCTGAGGCATAGCACGCTGTCTGTTTAAGTTCTTCATTTCTTCCATATCTCAAGAGCTGGAATTTCTCGGTGTTAAATTTCATGTTATTGTCTTTTAACCATTCGTATATTCTGTTTATGTCCCTCTGTAGGGCTTCCACCTCTTCTGCATCATTGATTTTTCTGCTGATTTTTGTATTGTCTGCAAAGGATGTTACTATACTGTTGTTGTCTACTTCACTGTCTATGTCTGTCAGCATGATAATGATTAGGAGATGGACTAATACCGTTCCTTGTGGAACTGAGCTGCGTACTTCCGATTCTGATGAAGATATACCTTGGATTTTTACGGCTTGTTGCGGTTTCATGAGAATGCTGTAGATCCATTTGTCCACTTTGCTGTTATTCCCATGTGTTTCATTTTATGTGCTATTATGTCATGATCACACTTATCAAACGCTTTAGCAAACACCGTGTATATTACATCGTAATTATCATTGCTTTCAAGTGCATCTATGATATTGTTATAGTGCTCTGTTAGTTGTGGAATGTGATGTCAGTGACACTGGTCTATAGTTCTTTGCTTGAGGCCTATACCCCCCCTCTTTATATATAGGAACAATGTTTGCTCTTTTTAGTATGCTCAGTATTATCTCCGTGTCCAGGGATCTTCTTCATATCCAATAAAGGGGTGTAGATATTTCGTTCTTACAGTTTTTAATCAACAAGTCATTCCACTTGTCCTGGCCTGCAGCTGAATGTGATTTCATTTGTTCTATATCTTTCGCTATATCTTCTGCCGTAAGCTAAAATTCAATTATACATTCTCCATTTAACTCCTCTTCAAAAAAGGTACAGTATTTCTGTCAGGTACTGCTTTGTTTCTATTTGTGGTCCTGAAAGTTTGTTCATATTGAACTCTCAGAATTTCAAATATTTTTTTTAGATCATCAATTTGCACATTATTTTCTTTCCTTAAGGGTGCGATAATGTTCAACGTTTTTGTTTTTCTTTTCACGAAGCTATAGAAGTAGTTTGGGTTATCTTTTAATGTTTTCACCTCACCTTCCTCTTCTCTCTCTGAATTAGAGGTTGTATGTCCCTGTCTACTGTATACTTTCCAATTTTACTTATATCACGTTTTTGTGTTGTTGTCTGTGCAATTAACTTCGTGACTACTCTCTTTCTCTTGCAGAATAGTGTTCGTTTTTACCTCTCGAAGTAGTTCCTCTTTCTCTTTGGCCGTACTTTCGAAACATATTTTTCTCAGATTTCATCTTTTTTAGCAAGGTTATTGGCATTTCTTCGGTTGTTTTATCCTGTAAGCCTATTTTCCAATCTATCTGTGCCATCTGTGGTCTGATTTCTTCCCAATTTATAGTTTTAGAGTTTATATTACAAATCTCAAATTTGCTTCTTTCTTCAGTATGTGTATTTCTTTCAGTGCTCTCGCCATATTAGTGGATACCTCAATAATGTTGTGGTCTGAGATATTTGTTGATGTTATTTTTATATCATGGATTAAGTTAGTGTTATTCGTGAATACCAGATCCAAGCAGTTTTTTTTTTCTGGTGTTATCTGTTATCTCCTGTGTCAACTTAAATTCATTTGTTAGAGCTATCAACATTTTTGTTTGCTCCTGGTCTTCTCTTGAGTCATACTTGTTCCGGTATATATACGCATTCCCCCCCCCCCCCGAGTCTTTTATATTTTATGAATGGGAAATTAAAATCACTGCATATAATTATATTCGGGATGGTGTGTTTAGGAACTTTATTGGGTTTCTGATGTCGGCAATGACTTTAGAGAATTTTGCAGCTGGAGCGTTTAGAGGTCTATACTGTAGATGACTGTTAGTATCACGTTAAGTTTTTCAGTTTTAAATTTTTTCAGTTTATATTTATATAATATATATATATATATATATATATATATTATATATATATATATATTATATATATATATATATATATATATATATATATATTATATATATATATATATATATATATATATATATAATTTTTGACAGGATGGAAGTAGAAAGCAACTTTCTCCTATAACAAATCCACCAAATGATGCTGGATGCCGTCTAATCGAATGCAAGTTGATCCTGAACAGTTGTTCGGGAACAAGAAAAGTATATATATATATATATATTACAGTTTCTAGTTTGTCCTACACATCAGTATTATAAATTTGTAAAAGCAAGTAAGTGAAGCCTCTTTCACACTGTCTGTATGAAGTTAAACCTATTGAATCGAATGCTTAATTTATCTAAACACAATTGAAAGAATCAACAAATCTTTCTTTACATTTTGGGTCTTTCATTTCCGAATGATTGTCACTTATCAGGTGTTTATCCGGGGCCGGAAAGCAGTTGTTTACTCTCTGCTATTAAAGGATAAGGTAAGGTATGACGTTGGGGCGGAGAGACACTATAAGGTTTCCGCTCTGCCAACACTTTTTACAAATTCTTATATATATATATATATATATATATATATATATATTATATATAATATATATATTCTGGAATTTTAAAGAATTAAGTCAGAAATTGTACCAGAAATCGTATTACTCGGGTATTATTCATGTTCATTATTAAATCAAACAAGTAGTTTGGCTAAAACTCACACCATATACTTGCAAAGATTAAGCAGTAGCAGTCCGGATCATCTCTTTTAAAACCCGAACCGGACGGTCCAGTTTCATCAGTTTCATCATATATATATACATATATATATTCTGGGGATTGAATTATGTTGGCAAGGTAGAACTGAGGAAAAAAGTTCGCCTAGAAAAATTCTAAAGAACATAGTAATGAATAATGACTTAATTTTGTTCTTTAAATGCTGTTTATTTGACCAAAGAGAAAAAATACAAGGTGTTTTGGTTTAGGGCTTTAGGCGAACATTTTTCCGGAACCGTACTTTCATCCCACACTCGGTCAATTTATTTATATATATAGAGTTCGCCTTCTTGAGAGCGATCTTTTCGCCTTTTTTAAAACTGTATTTTCAAGTGTGTTTGTGGACGTGACAAGGAATTTTCATCGTTTTGATAAATTAATTTAAAAATCCATTTAACTCGCAGTGATTCATTCACAATTTGACTGATAAGGAGAGGTTAATTTTTATGCTTAAAGTAGAGCTCATAATTTTTATCAAGTTTTTATAGTCGATCTTTTATAAATGGGTAATCCGTTAACCATTAAAGGCTTATCTGTGATCATAATACTGAGTTAACCGAGAATTTTACATCTGCGGCTTGGTTCCCGCCAGCCCACCAAAACACGTCTCAGTCACTGTCTTTCCGCGCTACTAATGACAATTAATATTAGCAGAAATGTTAGCAGAGGGAGTGGTTACACTCTTCGGGAGCAGATGAGCTTCACGTCTTGCGGGGAGTACAAACTACTTAATTGAATATTATGTTGTAATATAATAAATTATTATATTACAGTATATCTGATTACCGATTTCACGGTTACCTCAGTATACTTCGCGGGTGGTTAGGTGGTGTACCGCTGCACCACCTAACCACCGGCGAAGTATACTGAGGTAACCGTGAAATTGGGTTATCCGTGATCATGGACCTCCTTTCAATCACGGATAACTGAGTGATATATATATATATATATATATATATATACAATTCAAATTAAATAATTTTAATAAAATGTCTTATATAAACTGTATAACTGAAGTTTTGTGGTTGGAAATTAGTAATTAATTTATTTTTATTTAGATTCTCTTTTAAAAAATCTGACGAAGGAAGTACGGATTCTGCTTCCGAAAAGCTTAAGCGGTTTCCACTATAGGCCGAAATGGGTCTTATCTGCAGCCATACAACCATCAACATCGGTCATCGAGGCTCAAGTACCTTAACAGACGCTGTTCGAATAAACAATGTAACAAGCTGCCTCTTGACAACAGGAAATAAATGAGAGCCTCGTATGAATTAGAGCACTTTTTTGCTGACTTTCATCTCGCTTTTGCAACCCAAATGTGAGAACTACTTAAGAATATGGCTCGGCTCACGTAGATATATAATCACTTATTCCTTACACATACACATACAAACACACACACACACACACACACACATATATATATATATAAGAAAAAAGACAACTTAATTGGTTAATATCTTTTATATATATATAAGTCTTTTCCCATATTTGAAACTCTTTCCACTGGAATGCAGAGCCTCACAATGGTCGAAACAAAGAATGTATTTGACTGTATCAGAATGACAAGATCACCAAACAAAACATTTCTAAAACAGTTTTCATTTAAACTTTAAAAGATGTCTAACAAAACCTCCATTCACTTTTAAGAATTCAAAAAAACAGCTGCTCCCTTCGTTACTCCAATCCTCTTCATGAGTTTTGTGATGGGGAAATAATGTATTTATTGCACTGTCCTCATCTTTGTGGGGTCGGTAAGACTTTTTACGTCGGAAATTTAGTTTATTTCTTTAATTATTAATAAATATCGTTTCTTTTTGTTTCAGAAAAGCGGTGAAAATTGAGAATTAAATTAAATTTAGCATTTTCTCTCTCTCTCTGTATATATGTATATATATGCGCCTCGGTGATGTAGTGGTTAGCGTAGCTGGCTACGAGTCCATCGGCCCCGGGATCGAGACCCGGTGACGGTGGCTCGCAGCAAAACCCAGCTGTTCATCCTTCCACACAATAAAGAACTTGGTTGGTAGATAAATGGGTACCCTGGATAGCCTAGTGGTTAAGACACTGGGCTGCTGGTGGGACGTGGCTCGGATTCACGTTAAACTGTAGGTCTAAGGTGGAGTGACAAGCTTGACCTTCGTTAGAATGAACAATTCGGGCGGAAGCAAAACCAACCAACGTATGTGTGTGTGTGTATATATATATATATATATATATATATATATATACAGGGTGTAAGAAAAACACTTCAAAACGTAATTGACAGCTTACAAAGACGTATAGAAATGTGTCAATGGCTAAATTGAATGCAATTTGAACATGTACTGGATTAATTAGTAAGTTGATTGTATTGTTTGTAATGTATAGTTAAAACTATTTTCTTGTTCAATTCTATTATGTCTTATTTCCATATGAAAACGGACTTTTGCTACACTGTAGTCTCTATATAAATATATATATAACCTTTGGTTAGCTTCCGCCCGAATTGTTCATTCTGACGAACGTCAAGCTTTACACGCCACCTTAGACCTACAGTTTAACGTGGAATCCGAACCACACCCCATCAGCAGCCCAGCGTCTTAACCACTAGGTTAAGAAAGGGTACCCATTTATCTACCAACCACTTTCTTTATTGTATGGAAGGATGAACAGCTGGGGTTTGCTGCGCGCCGGCTGCCGTCGGGTCTCGAACCCGAGGCCAATGGATTCGTAGTCAGCGACGCTAACCACTACACCACCGAGGCGCCTATATATATATATATATAATATATATATATATTACACTACATATATAAACTCCTTTTGCCTGCAAAAAGTGGTTTCCAAAGAACAAAATGTACACATACACACACACACACACACACACCACACACAAAATGGAATCACTATTCAATGATTTTCTGTAATGCTTTTCTTCTTTTATTAATTTAGGGTTTTTCCTCGTGCCACTCCCCCTCAATCTTCCCTCAGGAGCGGACAACGACGCTCGGTTCCCTCAGACAGAGGGGAGAATACGATTTTGTAATGTGGGAAAATTTCGTTTTAGTGAATATTCATTTTTATTTATTGAAAATGAATGAATTAAAAATGGCAGTAACATCATCTTCAGATACGAGTAATATTGTTTTACTGCCTTATACAGACACAGACACACACAACACACACACACACACACACACACACACACACATATATATATATATATATATATATATATATATAATATATATTATATATATATATATATATATATATTGTGCATTGTTAAATTCTTCGGAAAAGAAATGAAGCCAAAAGAAGCTTTGACAACCCTTCCAATTTGAGGTAATCCAGACAAATCTTTGGAATTCATGTCAAGAGACTATCAGGATATCAGAAGCTGCACATAATATATATATATATATATATATATATATATATATATATATATATATATATATAATATATATATATATATTATATATATATATATATGATACACCATGAAAAAGAAAAAACTATAGTGTTTGTCATTTACCATTACTTATTCGGACTAGAGTGGATTTAATTTTCCCATAAGAGTTCCTTGTTCCATTCACGGTCTGTGTGTATCATGAAAAAACCTCAGGGGACTATTCTGAGTTCATCATATATATAAAACCTTTGGTTACCTTTGGTTGGCTTCCGCTCGAATTCTTCATTCTGACGAAGGTCAAGGTTTTCACTCACCTTCGACCTACAGTTTAACGTGGAATCCGAACCATGCCCCACCATCATCCCAGCGTCTTAACCACTAGGCCACCCAGGGTGCCTATTTATCTACCAACCACTTTCTTTATTGTGTGGAAGGATGAACAGCTGGGTTTTGCTGCGCGCCGGCTGCCGTCACCTGGTCTCGAACCCGGGGCCGATGGATTCGTAGTCAGCGACGCTAACCACTACACCAACGAGGCGCATATATATATGGCGTAGGGATATGGCGACGCCATTGCCGGCTGAAAGATGCAGCTTGCTCTGCATCTCCCACGATACAGGAGAGGAAGGATTGGATTGGGTACTCATCCTTCCTTCTTTCTCTCCACAGAGGAGAAAAATAGCCTCGGACATGGGCGCCGCGCATGCCCGGGCCGCCCACGTAACTGCAGGTAGACACGTGTGGGTGTGTGGAATGTAATGGGGATAAGTAATGAACAACGGAGAGCAGAAGTCGTGCAGGTATTTAAGGATGGAATATTTAATGTTCTGGGGCTGTGTGAAACAGATGAAAGGAGTGGAGAGTGTGAATGGGCGTGTGTATTGAATGTGTGAGGCCGGATGTGGGCGAGAGAGTGAGAGGAAAAGAAGGTGTAAGCCTGTTAATAAATGATGTATGGTATGAATCGATGAAAGACTTCTCGTGTGTCAGTTCCTGGACTGTATGTATGAAATTTAAGTTTGTGATAATGAAAGTGGCGGTAGTGGTTGGATGTGCGCCGTGTGATGATATGTGTGAGGATAAGAAAGAAAGCTTTTGGAGAGAGCTTGATAGTGTGATCAGAAGTGTGTCTGAATGTTTCAAAATGTTTGTGATATGAGACATGAATGGGTAAGTTGGTGTGGTTCCGAGGGATGAGGTGTTGGGAAGCATGGTATACCAGGAGTGAATGGTAAATGATGATGGATGTAGGCTGAAAGAGTTATGCAATGAGAGAAAGTCGTGTGTAGCAAATTCCTGTTTTGAACATAAAGGGGTACCTAAGTATACCTCGTATAGAACAAATGATATACATGGTGAGAGAATTCTGATAGATTATTATGTGCTCGTGAAAAGAAATATACTGAAAGGTATGTGACACGTAGGGTGTGTCAGTTTGGGAGGTGAAAATTAATTTTTGACAATTCCTTCACTGAGGGGTTTTAAAAATATGTTTTTGGATGTGAAGAATTCAAATCTGCTATTATTTTTGTGATTGCTCAACACTTAGCTTGGTAATCTACGTTTGATTAAAAAGCACATAAATTGCTCTCGGAAAACAACATTTATTAATTTTAGCTTCTCAAAATGTCAGGTAATGCTATAAAAATTTGTTTCTCTGCATAAAACATATCCTAGTAATCATAAAACATATCCTTGTAACCATAAAACAACATTAGAAAGTAATGACATCAGTAAAAAAAATATTTAAACAACAAGTTTCATCAAGTCTTGCTTTGATTCGTTCTTGGACATCAGCCGCCGACTTGCTTCTTGGCCTCTGATATAGCCCTCACGTTTCTCATGTGTATACACCCTGCCTGCTGCCTCTGTGACTTGTTTCACACACCTCTTTATTGACTGAGCATGACAGGGCCACTGTGGAACTTGCATAGGCTTGTCAAAGAACTTCTTTACTTCCGCTGTAGTCAGTTTACATGTCAAAGGAGGTTCAAATACCCCGTCAGACCAGTCTGTCAGCTCCAACACGGAAGAAACACTGGGGTTGATGGAAGGTGTCTTCCTGGGACGTACAGAAAGATCTCCAAGTGTGTCATCATCTTCACCCCTCATGTCAACAATCTTTTGGACACCAGCTCTCCTCTCCTCACTGTCATCTGAGCACAAGAGTGTCTGGATTATCATTTCGTTGAATGCATACCATGCTGAGCGCTTGATGGTTGGCAAAACAGCATCCACTACAGCCTTCTTTTGCAGCCTAACTAGCCGCAGCTGAACAAGATGTGGCGTGGGCCTTCCACCCAAGAGTGTTTTACTTTGATGTTGAACCAACAGGGGTAGTACACACTAACAATGTATTCCACTATCAGTCTTAAGTTGTTGAGGGTTTTGCCTTTAAGGCCATGTTTTGAAACTCATATGCGACAAAGCCTGTTTGCTGTTGTCAACCACCTTGAATGGCTCACTGGACCAATTTCAAGAAGGGCCAGATCTGTGGGAAGTTCTCCTGTCCTTATGGCCTGTGTGATCCTATACCCGTACGCTTGATCAGTAGAGATCCTTTACGACATTGTCACTCAGTGAAGTAAGAGGCTCTCCAATTGAGAGTTTGGTGAATGAAGGATCAATTTCAAGTTCGTTGCAGTGTCTAGCATCTTGCCAATGTTACCTGTCCACTTGTTGTTAGACAAGGTCTTCCCATCCAGTGCTGTGATCAAGTGTCGCAGGGGTAACTCGTTAGTGTGGAGGGCACAAACCAACCAGATCAGCTTACGGCAAAGCTTGACCTCTACCCAATGCGTGGAACCACCCTCCCAGCCAGTGTTAACATTTGTTGAATCACCTCCAATGGCCTGCAGGCTTTTATCAATGCCCTTCTTCTTCATGAAATCTACAAGATTATCAGCAATAACTTCAGCAGGTTTTTTTCTCGTTGAGCCTTTCTCAGGAGTGAAGTGGTAGAGATATCTTCCACCTGGCTCACTGCACACAGAATAATGCTCTTCTTTGATGATGCTGGGGAACTGACGATCTGAATTGTCTGCTTTCAGCATAACTTTAGTTGTATCTTGACGGCCGTCAAAGAAGATGCAGTCAATTTCACCCTTCTTACAAAGATCATCAAATTCCTGATCCAGGGATCTCATACTTTTTCTTGGGCCCTCTTGACTTTATTGTGATCAACTACAAGTCTCTTGTCTTCTTCAGTGATCAAGCCAGCATCCATAAAGGCAGCAGTGGTGATGGCAGCCGTGGCACGCAGGCCAACACCATATCTGATGCTATGCATAGCAACATTAGGTATTTCTAATGTGTTGTACTCTGGCTTTTTACTGGAAGTTGAAGACGTGCTTGGTATTTCTAATGTCACTTCATAACTTCCATCCTTTCCATCTTGAGCATCAGCTATTTGTTCTTCATTTTCATCATCAGAGAAAATTATTTAATTTGATGGCATTGAAACATCCTGCTTACTTGTCTGCTTATATTCAGCAAGCCTTCTTCTTTCGTCTTCTTGCCGCTTCTGCTTTTTGACTTGTCTGTTGTGCTCAGGTTGATCTGGCAAGCCAATCTGATGTGGTCCAATAGAACCAGACTTGTCTCTCTGACCTTTAATGAAAGCAAGTTCCTTCACAGGGATCTTCATCTCCCTAGGGCATGTACAGTTAATGTGAGTTTCGTTTTTGCAACCAGCGTCTGCAAGGCAGCCAAATTCAGAGCAGAGAACAATTTTACACTTGCAACTGAGGATGTCAAAAAGCTTGTCAAGTTTTGCAATGAAAGCCTCTTTGACATGTAGCTTTCCTCTCCCAAAGAGATGTTTTTGGCCTGCTCCCAGCTTTCTTGGATCTTGTTTTGTTTAAGATTGTGACTCGTGAATTTACAACGGGGGCTACAAAAGAACTGTTTGCTCGTTCCCACTTTTCAAGCACTTTAGGGTAGATGTCCTTTGCAAGACTGGCTGCTGGGTAGTTTCTCACATCCTCACCACTTTGTTCTCTTAGCAGTAGCCCATATTTCAGAACGTCTCGCAGAGTTGGGAGTTCAGAGGGCAACAACTCTCTACCAGTTCCAATTAGGTTGCTCATATGTGTGAATGTCCCCAGTCTTGTCCTCCTTTTAGAAGCCATTGTAGGTCAATTCCCACTGGTTAGGATGGTAGCACTGACGGACAGTAATCTTCAGCACACTGATGAATATGTTTCAACCTGTGAAATAAGCAAAAACAGCATATATAATTATTAATATAATAATTATTATATAAGTCCACAAAAAAGTCAAAAAAGTCACTATTTTTATGTAGCTTCTTACCAAGCAAAACTAATTATATTAAATTAACAAAAATATCTTTAGAATTCCTAAGTCATGCTGCAACTTTTTAGCACCCCTCATATTTGGAATTTGAAAGTTGAAAAATTCGACACACCCTAATGACACAGGTGCTGTGTGAGGTCTGAATAGGGGTCTCTCTAACCACATGAAGTCCTGTGTAAAGTGGGTGTGTGTGGAGAATAAATGTAAAAAAGGTGGGTCACGAGAGAATTAGAGTGAAAAAGTTAATGGTGAGAAAGGTAGCGGATGAGTATAGTAAGAAAGTAAATGATAAATTGAGGGTACAAGTTGCAGAACAAATGAATATGAGTGAGATGTGGTTATGTGCACCAGGAATATCTGATTAGGATACAAGCGGTGAGTGTTTGTGGAATTGCAAAATCAGGTGCGAAGAAGAAGGCAACAGCGTGGTGGGATGCCGAGGTTGTATCAGCGGTTGGGGATTAAAGGAGGAAATGGATGGTGTGTGTACATGGTAATTGTAATAGAGAAAGAGGTCGAAGAAGAAAGAGGGTGCAGATGAAGATCTACGGAATAGTTGGAAGAAATATTTTGAGGGTTTGATTGGTGGAAGAGACGAAAGGAGTGCAAGTATAAATATTGTGGAATTTAGCGGTGTGAGGAGGACACGTGACAGAATGCCTGAGATCAGAACCATAGATGAAGAGAAAGTTACGGTTTGCAAACTGAAAAATCATAGAAAAGCGGCAGGTGTGGATGGAATATATGGAGAAATGATTAACCATAGAGGATTGAAAGGGTTGGAGTTGTTGTACTGCATATGTCAGAGTACATGAACAAATGGGAATGTGCCTGAAGACTGGAAGAAAACAACAACTGTTCTATTGTACAAAATGAAAGGTGAAAGAAGTGAATGTAAGAATTACAAGGGTATGTCTGTTGAGTTGGTGAGGAAAACGCATGGCAGGATAATGAAGGAAAGAGTTTGTGGTATTACAGAATGGTTGGTGAATGATGAGCAAGGAGGGTTCTGAGGTGGAAGAGGCTGTGTACATCAAGTGTTTGTATTGAGACAAGTGATTGAGAAAGCACGTGTAAGGGACTGCAAGGTGTGCATGCCTTTTATGGGCCTTAATTAAGAAAACATGATAGAATGAGGAGAGAAACACTGTGGTAGGTCTTGGGTATATATGGGGGTTGATGGTAGACTCATGAATGCAGTGAGGAGTTTCTATTATGAAAGTAGTGCATGTGTGAGGGTTAATAAAGAACTAAGATTGGTTTGATATAAGTGTTGGTATGCATTAAGGATGTGTGATGTCTCTGTGGCTGTTCAGTCTGTTTGTGGCTGGGGTTATAATGTTATAATGTTTCAGACTTTCAGACCAACAAAGACTGGCGGAGGGGACCTACAATTTTACGTGGGTTCCGAACCACAAGAACATAAGAAATTTATGTAAAAACTGCCTGTACATTGGCAACGACCAATTTTTACAAAACTAAATAATTATCATTTAAAACTAATTAATTATCGCTTTAAAACTAAAGATAGAATCTCTGGATCCAGAGGATCAAGTCATAATAGACTACTATCCACAAATATGTTACACTCTATATCTATTTATAACCGACATGCAAATATATCGCCTGCAGGAAAAGATCCCCCGGAGGAAAATACCCCCCGAGGAAAAATCCCCCTAGGAAAAATCCCCCTGGAAAAATATCCCCCGAGGAATAAATCCCCCATTAGTCATGAGAAATAAGGATACAGATAATGCTAAATAAAATTTATTCTTTATTAAGAAACGCAATTAAAAACGAATAGATAATATATGTGAAAAAATGCCGTGTTTAAAATTTTAGATTGAAGGCGATTCCTTTCAGATAATCTATAATGGATCGGTTATCAACATCATCTACGATACTTTTAATACGAGCTACTGCACTCTTGTATTTTTTTCTTTGCGTATGAGAAGGATGACCAGCCATAGCTTGAGTAGCATAAACTTGTTGTATAGCTTGCTCCTTTTGAATGCACCTTATAAAAGCCCAAACCTAACCTAACCTAACCTAACCTAACTTAACCTAACCTACCTAACCTAACCTATGTCATTTCTAGATAATTTTTTATATGTTTCATGACTAATGGGGGATTTATTCCTCGGGGGATATTTTCCAGGGGGATTTTTTCCTAGGGGGATTTTTCCTCGGGGGGGGGGGTATTTTCCTCCGGGGGATCTTTTCCTGCAACGAAATATATCAGATCCAAAGAATCCAGTCAATTTCATTACGGTATCCATCAATACTAGTACCTTGCCAACCAAAAATAAGTCACGGTCCATATCGATTGCGGACCAAGTCAAAATTTACCACCATATACATTACAATATATATACTTAGGAGGAAAAGTGTAGGTGTGGCTGTAAAGACTGTACAGTAATGTAGAAATGTGTGTGCACCCATTTTGGATCTCCCATTTAAAGGTGTTTGTGGGGCAAGTGAAGATGATGAGTTTTTCAATACCTCACAGTACTATGGGGGCCACCGCTCGGCAGAGGAATCCCTTTAAATGGGGTGTGTAAGGACAGAGAGAATCCCCTAACCCAAGATGCTGCCTCCCTATATCCCACAACACTTGTGTTGAGCTGTGGGATCTATCACCACAAAGCCTTAATTTTACTACCTTAAACTATACCAAATCTATCAACATATGCGTCTAATCGAATTTTAAACATGTTTATAGACGTGCTACTAATTACTTCTACTGGCAAACTATTCCAGCTATTTACTATTCTATGCGTAAAAAGTTTTTCGCAACTGCTGTCTCGAACCTTCTACTTGTCAACTTACACCCGTTATTTCTAGTCCTATTATATTGAGATATTTCGAAAAGCTATCTCTATCTACGTTATCGAACCCATTCATAATTTTGAAAACCTGGATTAGATCACTCCTTAGCCTCCTAGTCTCGAGTGTAGTCAATTTTAACTCCTTAAGCCTATCCTTGTACGACTTTGACCTAAGCGACGGAATCATCTTAGTTGCTCGTCTTTGAACTCTTTCGATTTTGTCTATATCTTTGCGCATATGCGGATTCCAAAATTGGACCACGTACTCCAAATGGGATCTAACTAATGATTTATAAAGAGGAACTATAATATCGCGCGATTTGTACTAAAATTTCGAGCTATAAAACCTAACACGTTGTTCGCCTTATTGACCGCTGCTGTACTTTGTTTCGCTACTTTTAAATCACCAGTGACTATAACTCCTAAATCTTTTTCCTGCTCTACGCTTGTTAAATCTTTCCCTGACATACTATACGCAAAATTACCGTTACGCGAACCTATGTGCAAAATTTTGCACTTATCAACGTTAAATCTCATTTGCCATGTGAGTGACCAATCAACGATTTTATTCAGATCTTCCTGGATTTTACCTCTATCTTCGTCATTAATCGCCCTACCACCCAGCTTCGTGTCATCCGCAAACTTTGAAACTGTACTGACTAGGCCGACATCTAAATCGTTATATATATAAGAAAAAGCAAGGGGCCCAATACAGAACCCTGAGGAACGCCACTCGCTACATTAGCCCAACACGACTCCGCTCCATCAACGACCACCCTCTGTTTCCTACCTCGCAACCACTCTTCTAGCCAATTTATTACTACACCCCTGATTCCATGAGCCTTAGTTTTTTCAATGAGTCTTTTGTGCGGCACGGTGTCAAACGCTTTTGAAAATCTAAATACACTACATCAACCGCCCGATGAGATAGGTGAAAGTGCAGCTGCTAGAAAGAGGACTGAATGTGGTGTGTGATGTGAGGCCTGTCAAATCTGTTGTATGCGGATGATGCTGTTCTATTTGCCTAGAAAGTGTGAGATGCAAGAGGCTAAGAGTTTTTTGGCGGTGTGCAAGAGAAGATTGTTGAAAGTGAATGTGGATAAGATCAAGTTACTGATTGTGGAAAAAGAGGGAAATTCAGACTGTCATGTGATGGTGAATAGTGAAACATTAGAAGTGGTAGAGTTATTTAAGTATTTGAGATATGTTTTGAGCAGAAGTAGTGCCAGTTCGGATTAAATTAATAGCAGAGTGAATTAAGGAAGAAAGAAAGGTGGCGGGTGCGCTGAAAGCTGTTGTGAGAAAGCGAAGACTGGATCGAGATGCTGCGAGATGTTTACATTTAAAGGTGTGTTAGTACCGACTCTTTTGCATGAGTATGAAACACTGACATGGCCTGAAAGGGAAAAGTCAAGAGTAAAAACGGTTGAGATGGATAACCTGAGAAGTATGTGTGGCGTGCGTCGGATTGATAGCGTAAGAAGTCGTGCGGTTCTGAAAAGATGTGGTTTTCATAAGTCAGTGGAAGTGAAAATTGAGGAAAGTGTTTTAAGGTGGTTTTGATGAATTGAAAGAATGGAAGGAAGAGAGGAAAGCTGAGAAGAAGACGGCTGGACCATGGTGAATGATTGTGTGAGTGATCATAGACTTGATCTAGGTGATGCACGAGAAGTGGCTGCAAGTAGGTTGGAATAGAAGAAGTTTTTTAGAGGGATGTAAGTTCGGAATTCTATCTCTTATTTTTGACAAGGCCTGGAAGTGCCACCACGAATGGCGTATGAAGCACCAGAGGTGTGGAATAGGGTGGATCGATTTTACATTTTTTTTCGATTTCCATATTCTAATAGAGACGAAAACTTGCGCATGCATGAGAAAATAGCCTCTGCAAAATCTTAGCTTAATAGGTAATCATCTTCTGCCCCCGGCAAAGCGATGAAAATCATATTTTAGTAGTCAAAACGTATTTTTCTTATAATATTTAAAATATTCAATATGCATCAAAATTATTCCTAATAACTATAAAGTCGATGAAAAAGACCTCATATGATCGTTTTTCCAAGCGCGTTGTCCTACGTTAATATCTTTTGCCCCGGCAACAAAGTCAAATGTTGAAAAAATAGGTAATTTATATACATATTTTCAGATCATATAGTTTTAGTTCAAGAACCAGAATCCCAGTACATGGGGCATTTCACTCCTGCATCAGGTTCTGCCACTGCAATAACATCAGGTATCATCAACTTTCTAGAGAGTAACAATATTAGCACGGACGACATTGTGGCTATCGGCTGTGATGGTACCGCAGTGAACACGGGTCGAAAGGGTGGAGCCATTCGTATGATTGAAATGAAACTACAAAGGCCAGTTCAGTGGATCATATGCCTATTACACGGTAATGAATTATCACTGCGACACCTCATTCAAGACTTGGACGGCAAAACAACTGGGCCAATGGGCTTTACTGGACCAGTTGGAAAACAATTGAACGACTGCGAAAAACTTCCAATTACAGAATTCGATGCCATTCCATCTCCCGACATTGACATAGATGATGCCGAGTTGAGCACTGACCAAGAATATTTGTTAGGCATCTACAGAGCAGTGTCGAGCGGTAGCTGCTCTTCAGCTCTCGCAGCTCGAAATCCAGGTAAGATGGCGCATTCCAGGTGGCTGACAACAGCAAATAGATTTCTGCGCCTCTATGTTTCAACCAGTGAACCCTCCAGCACCTTCAACGAAATTGTGCGATTCATTATGACAGTTTACGCACCAATTTGGTTTAAGATAAAGAAAAACTCCAGTTTCACTGAGGGCGCAAAACATTTTTTCGAAATGAAGCGTCTCTCTCAGACCATGCCTCAAAGATCTAAGACAATCGCCAACAAAGTCCTCCGTAGAAATTCTTTCTTTGCTCACCCAGAAAATATTTTGATCTCCATGCTACATGCCGATGAGCAACACATAAGAGAATTGGGATGGAGAAGAATATTAAAAGCACGATCAAAACAATCACCAGCGGGGGAAATTCGAGCCTTCGCCATGCCTGAGCTGCTCTACGATAGTCAAAAATTACGAAATGATCAACTGGCAAACGGCTGAGGTGACCGAACCCCCCCGTTACAAAAACAATACCTGATACCCGAATAAAAGAGTTTGTTGAGACGGGAGACCAGCCTGATGGACTGATCCCACTATTCCCTTGTCATACTCAAGCGGTCGAGAGACTCATCAAATTAGTAACCGAAGCCTCTGCCAGTGTAAGTGGAATAGAAGAGAGGGACGGATTCATCTGCTCCCGTCTTCACTCCCGAACAAAAATTCCACGATTTGATTCTAAGAAAGATTACCGTATGTAAATCGACATGCAGCCAAAGGAAGGGTGGTTGGGGCTGGATAGGGTGGAACTCGACGTACAGCCACCTCCTCGTGGTGAGTTCTGGGTTGCTAATTTTATAAAATTAGCAAGCGAGGAGCTGTACTTAGTACTTATCGTACTTATAACATCGCATTAACGTAATTATAATCCCATTTAGACTTTTCTCGGGGACAGAAGATATTACTCTAGAGTCATAAAATTTTGCGTGTGTGTTATTTCATGCCTAAGCAACGATATAAATGCTATGGGAAATATATAAATGCATTATTTAAGACAAAGAGCCGATCTGAAAATATGTATATAAATTACCTATTTTTTCAACATTTGACGTTGTTGCCGGGGGCAAAAGATATTAACGTAGGACAACGCGCTTGGAAAAACGATCATATGAGGTCTTTTTCATCGACTTTATAGTTATTAGGAATAATTTTGATGCATATTGAAATATTTTAAAAATTATAAGAAAAATACGTTTTTGACTACTAAAATATGATTTTCATCGCTCTGCCGGGGGCAGAAGATGATTACCTATTAAGCTAAGATTTTGCAGGGGCTATTTTCTCATGCATGCGCAAGTTTTCGTCTCTATTAGAATATGGAAATCGAAAAAAATGTAAAATCGATCCACCCTAGTGTGGAATTTTGCTATGTCGGAGGTCACTGGTCAAACAGGACGCCTGAGTGATTGGATGTGTGCGCTTTACTTTCTGCCTTTTCTCCTTTATTGTTTTGTTGTTTTCTGCCTTCTCATCTCAGATCCTTGGAAAAATGAGGTTTTATATATATATATATATATATATATATATATATATATATATATATATATATGATGAATAAAACCACGAAGGAAAAAAGAAACACAAATGGGTGCTCAAGCGCTTTCGTCTAATGACATCCTCAGGAACACATTAGACGAAAGCGCTTGAGCACCCATTTGTGTTTCTTTTTTCCTTCGTGGTTTTATTCATCATAAATACTTTTCACGTGTCACTTTCGTGAAATAATTTTTCATATATATATATTATATATATATATACACCGGGTGTCCGAGAATTATCTGTACAATTTTTGGCTGTTATTAAAAGTCAACCATGAAGTGTAGAAATTCCAGTGTTGTCCCATTTTACAGAGAAACTCATTAAGTTTTTTTCTGATAACAAGTTTTGACAAGGTTTTTCTTTTTTACGCGGATGACAGACATTGATGATTTAAAAGCAAGAATCACAGCTGCTATTGAGCGAATTGATGTGGATATGCTGCAGCGTACATGGCAACATTTGGATTATCGATTGGATGTTTTGCGAATCACTGATGGTGCACATATCGAATGTTTGTAACAACATTACTTTAATAAAAGAAACTTTTGAAAATACAGATTCTAAATAATCTTGTTTAAGAATTTTACGTGTGTTATCAAGAATTTTATTAAAAGATGAAATTGTACAGATAATTTTCGGACACACTGGAATTTCTAAAAACTTGTCAAAATTTGGTATTAGAAAAAACTTAATGAGATTCTCTGTAAAATGGGACAACATTGGAATTTCTACACTTCATGGTTGACTTTTAATAACAGCCAAAACTTGTACAGATAATTCTCGGACACCCTGTGTATATATTATATATATATATATATTAGGGTGTCATTTATTTGTATGGTAAGAACTGAACCATCAAGAAGTTTCGGTCTGACCCTCTAGAAATGTGACTGCATGTAAAAACGCTGATTATATATGAAGTTTCATGAGAAAATATTAATATTTAGAGGTTGCTCAAGGCCATTAAAATTTTGATGACGCGTCGTTACTTGTCCTAAATTGAAATGCGCTTCCTTTCTATGCCTCACCCGTCTCCCAGTATCATTTCAGTCGCCTTAATGGTAGGATGTGTTTGCATTAGTGTGTGTTATTTTAGTCTTTTAGTCCTCCCTGATATAAAAAAAATTGCATGGTCAATTGGTCATATCTATGACTAGTGTCGATGGACAAGAGAACCCTCCAAAGCGTGTGGTTGTTGACTTGGATACTGTGAAAGAAAAAAGCTTGGAAAACTTTGTAACAAAAAACACAAAATCATTGTTCACGAAGCTCAACCTCCCAGATGAATTCTTGGAGAAAACTGCTGAGCAATGGGAAGAGGATACCCATTACTAAACTGCAAAAGAGACTTTAAAAACTCTAACTGTAACAAATGACTTCGCTGAACGTGGAGTTGCTCTCATCCAGGATTTTTCTGGATACCTAACCAAAGATGAACAACAACTCCAGTTTCTTCTCCAGGTTGTTGAAGACCATTGCAAACATTGGACATGGGGACAAAAGCATACCTTGAGTGGAAATAATGATTACTCATAATAATTACACTACTATCTGATGTTAATGTACTTCATCTTAATATTATGATAATGTCTTGTGCACTTCCTGCTAATGTAGAAACATAATAGATTGTTTAAATACATTTGGAAATTGTTTATATTCACCCTTTCTGAGAATCTCGTATCCAATACTTCAAAGCCGTTGAGCGACCTCTAAATATTAAAATAGCTCAATAAAACTTTGTACAGTTTTTACATCATATGGCATACTTTGATGGGGTCAGAGCACGGAAACTTAAAAGTTGAAAAATAAGTGACACCCTAATATATATATATATATATAATATATGTAAATAATGCAAACCCATAAGGAAAAGGAAAAATGATTTCAAGGCCTTTCTTGTATTCAATAGTACACCTCGTCTTTCGCTTCCGCCCGAATTGTTCATTCTGACGAAGGTCAAGCTTGTTGCTCCACTTTAGACCTACAGCTTTACGTACCACGAACCACGACCCAGTAGGGGTGATCAGAAATTACAAAGTCCTCGCCCGGACTCGATCTAACGAACTCCCGGTCAGCAGCCCAGTGTCTTAATTAACAAATAGGCTACCCAAGGTACCCCTTTATCTCCCACCCAATTTTTATTGTATGAAGAATGCAGCTGGGTTTGCTGCGCGCCAACTGCCGTCACCGAGAATCGAACCCGGGGGATTCGTACTCAGTGATGCTAACCACTATACCACCAAGGCGTATATATACCGAGTGGTCAGAAAAAACTTCACAAGTTTAAACTGTTACTTGGGCAATATATAAGTTATATAAGTAAGTTATTACTCATTTCAAAGAAAATACCTTTACTTTTTTATTGATATATAATAATTCTGCTTTGCAGGTTAGATAACAATGTCACAACTCACTTCTGAGCATAGAGCAGAACTGGTGAAGCTGTACTATGAGCTATAAGCATGGGAAGCCTCTGACAAGAGTATAACGTGCATACAAACATACACACAATTGCGAGACAGCTCCATCAAGGCACACAATACTGCGAGCCATGCGTAACTTTTAGGAAAATGGTAGCGTCGAAGACAGGAACAAAGGCAGAAGTGGACGCCCTAAAGTTGCTACACAAACGAAATGTTAAACGAATTAGGTCCCTTCAACAAAGTCCACGAAAATCGTCACGCCGATTGTCTGCTGAACTTGGCATCACTAGAGGTTCTGTGTTGCAAATGTTACACGATGATCTTAAGTTATGCACCTATAAGTTTCAGGTCCTTCAATCATAAACTGATCAAAACAAAGCAGTTCGACTGCACTTTGCAGAAGAAATGTCAGAGTTGGTGGAGCAAATTCCAGGAATCAGCAGCGAATTCAGTTCACGGATGAGGCCCATTTTTATCTTTCTGGCCACGTAAACAAACAAAATCTCTGAATGGATTTGAGAGCAGCCACATGAAACTGAGGAGCGTCCTCTCAGTGTCAAAAAGCTAACTTTGTGGTGTGCTACAGGATATAGATGCATCTCGATCCATTCTTTTTTGAAGATGAAAATGATGACACTGTGACCGTCAACGCTATCCGTTATCTTAAGATGCTCAGAAGGAAGTACTGGCCAGCAATTCAGACACGTAATGATATCAGTTAAAACGATTTCTGGTTCATGCATGATGGTGCTCCTCCTCACACAGCCAACGTGGTGCTGGACTAGCTGAGAGAGAAGCTGCAGGACAGAATCCTATCACGACGCACGGAGCAAGAATAGTCATCACACAGCCCGACCTGAACCCGTGCGACTTCTTCCTGTGGGATTATTTTAAGAATGAGGTGTACAAAAACCCAACGCTCAGGAATCTGGACACCTCAAAGCTAACATTTGGCGAGAAGTGAAACGAATCCAGCAAGACACAATCATAGCTCTGGTGGACAGCTTCCTCACCAGATTGCAGTGGGTGCGAGGGCAGAGAGGGCGTTGGATTGAGCATATCATGCACTTCTAGATATCCACCTTAAATATCCACCTTCCTAGCTTTCCAGTAATTCCTGTATTCTTAAGTTTGTGTGCTATGATTCCATGGTCACATTTATCGAAGTCTTTTGCAAAGTCCGTATATATTATATCTATGTTTTGTCCTCGACACAATGTTTCTAATATTTTCTCCTGGAAACATTGTGTCGAGGACAAAACATAGATGCAATATATACGGACTTTGCAAACGCCTTCGATAAATGTGACCATGGAATCATAGTACACAAACTTAAGAATGCAGGAATTACTGGAAAGCTAGGAAAGTGGATATTTAATTTCTTGACGCAAAGAACATAAAGAGTGGTTGTAAACGGAGTTAAATCAGAAGTCTCGGAAGTCATGAGCTCTGTCCCACAAGGGACAGTATTAGCTCCCTTGCTGTTCATAATAATGATTGCAGATATTGATGCAGATATTAAGGACAGTATTGTATCATGGTTCGCAGATGACACAAAGCTATGTAAGGAAATATTGAACGAAGGTGACATAAGAAAATTACAAAACGATATTGAAACGATATTCCAGTGGGCAGAAGACAACAATATGAAGTTCAAAGAAGAAAAAATCCAACTTCTAATGTCTTCATGGTCGAAGAGGTGTCGTTTCAGATTCACGCATTCAAACTTAATCCTATATAAACGCGAGGCGTTTAAAGAGAACCTAATTGAGGTTATGGATTTTAATTTTTCCATGTAAGCATTGTCTTGACTGGATCACTGTTTTTGTCTAATAAATTCAATATATTTATTTTCATTCACTGTAAATTTAAAGTACATTATTTTAATATACATAAGCGTATGTAAATATATTATATAAAATATACATATAAAATTCCCCATACTGTGTACTGTATTTTTGACGAGCCATGTGATAAAAACTTACAAAGCTTGATATATATATATATATATATATATATATATATATATATTATATATATATATATAATATATATATATATATATATATATATATATAATGTTTTCCTATACCTAAACAGAGAGGGTTTAGAGTCTCATGCATAACATTACTTGAAATTTCTCTTCAAAGAGAAGAAAGAACAAGTGTTTCGTCTTTCGTTTTAGGTATGTAAAACAAGAAACTTCCTTTTCAGGCAGGCCTTTGCGGCTTAAAAAGGCCGAAGGGAGGAACTGACCGTACGAGTGTAGTGTATACCGTGAGTACATAAGTTAAGTGTCTGTCGATAGAAGCTATAAATGGTGAACTTCCACCAATGCTTAAATTAATCAAGGAAAAAGTTCGTCTTTTTTTGTTTGTGAAAAAATTTTACATAAAAAATCATGCATGTCCATTGTCCATACATGCGTGAATGCATCTTTGATACACGTCTTTAATACCACAAGAGAGAACATTTTTCTATACAGGGGTCATACACTCTATATGAGGGTTATTTAGTTAAACAATTCGTAGCTTATTAAGCATTCAAAATACTGAAAAAAGTTATCTGAAATAATAATAATAATAATAATAATAATAATATAAATGTTTACAGTGTGAAACGAAATATTTAGTCATATATTAACCTCCATTTAATACAGAGTAATGTGGAGTCTTCAATCAAACGTAAAGTTAAGTGTCTGTCGATAGAAGCTATAAATAAATGGTGAACTTCCACCATTATTGGATCACTTGAAGATCAGGGTCCCCAGCCTTCGTTGTTAGCCTTATAAGGCTAACTAACGAAATATCACGACTTAACCTAAGCAATCGTTCGGTCAATTGTATACTCTTGACGATTGGTTAGGTTAAGTCGTGATATTTTCGTTAGTTAGCCTTATAAGGCTAACTAAAGAAGGCTGGGGGCCCTGATCTTCGGGTGATCCGATTTATTTCAGAAGTATGAGGTATGATTGTATCTTGTATGAGAAAATTTGGATCTTTTCCGTTTGACACACATGGTTCGATTTTATTTTAAATTTCTTCACAGACGTAGTTTTGCATGCCGATTACGAAAATCAGAACCATTTTTTGGAGAAATTAATAATAAAAAAGTTACAACTAGCCTAAGACCCGCCCTTCGTGCGGGTCGCGGGTAGCAAAAATTAACCAAACTATCACGACTTAACCTAACCAATCGTCAAGGGCGTACAATTAACCTAAAAAAATAAATAAAAAACAATACATTTTTTTTAATTTATTTATTTTTATATATTAAGAGAAGAGGATTCTTTATACTGTACGGCACTGACGATTGGTTAGGTTAAGTCGTGCTAGTTTGGTTAAATAAAAATAATTTTTTTTTTTATTTTTTTTTTTTAGGGTAATTGTACGCCCTTGACGATTGGTTAGGTTAAGTCGTGATATTTTGGTTAAAGCTAACGAAAATATCACGACTTAACCTAAACGTTCCTGAGCGTGACCGACAAACGTTCCTCAGCGTGACCGACTGACAAACGTTCCTCAGCGTGACCGACTGACAAACTGAGCGTGACGGACTGACTGACAGACATTCCTGGGTGTTTATAGTATACACGAAAACTGCGACCAGTTCCAAAAAATGCTACAGTGCATCGCAACATTTAATCGAAAATATTAATGTGTGTTGATTTTTGTCACTAATATTAATAAAATACTTAAAGGGTTGTAACTTTTTATTATTAATTTCTCCAAAAAATGGTTCCGATTTTCGTAATCGATAGGCAAAACTACGTCTGTGTAGAAATTTAAAATAAAATCGAACCATGTGTGTCAAACGGAAAAGATCCGAAAATTTACCGAGAGAATAAGTTCTTGTACATAAAAATACTTAAACAATACATCTATTATTAAAAAATATTAGGCTTATATATGATTCGTTTCCTATTGTTGAAGTAACAACAGTCCAGTGAATTATATTTATGTGCACGTAACAGGATTAGAGTATTTTCCTTATTTACGAAGGTATTTTTATTATTATTACTATAATTCCTTCATTAAGCCTTCATGGTCGAAGAGGTGTCGTTTCAGATTCACGCATTCAAACGTAATCCTATATAAACGCGAGGCGTTTAAAAAGAACCTAATTGAGGTTATGGATTTTAATTTTTCCATGTAAGCATTGTCTTGACTGGATCATTGTTTCTGTCTAATAAATTCAATATATTTATTTTCATTCACTGTAAATTTTAAGTAAATTATTTTAATATACATAAGCGTATATATAAAATTCTCCATACTGCGTACTGTATTTTTGACGAGCTATGCGATAAAAACTTACAAAGCTTGGTATTTCTAAATCAGTGTAGCTCATGAGTCTCCTGTATTAAGGTTAATAAAGCTGGTCGAGGAGTTAATTCAGTGAGAGCCATTATTCGCTCAAAATCTGCAGATTAGGAGTCGACTCATATTTTAGACCAGGACCACTGAATTAACGAGATCATGATCGCTAAGTCCCCATAATACGGAGGTAAGGAAGATCACCCATTGATGTAGGTCCATAAATTGGGGACTTAACAGATTTCACGTATATTAACTGAATTGCATTTGTAGACATATATTATCTAAAACATTAACTCATCAAATTGGATTACAACGACGCGCGGGAATAGTTATATAAAAGCTTTGAGTTATGTTTTTTTGTGTCCTCCGTATAATAGACAATGAATGCTTTCCTAAATACGTATCATTTACGACTTAAAGAGTAATTTAATGAAGAAAATAAATTACTACAAATTAATATTATATATCGCTGTAGTATTTATTATTATTATTAAGTGTGCGTGCATTGCGAGCTTCATTCCCAGCAAAGTGCGAATTATTTTTAAAAAGAGGAAAGTTTTTCATTGCGTACATGCGAATTTTTCACTTAAAACTTGTAATTTATATTAGCCCTTGACACATTGCTTTGAATTATATGCGTGACACTCTTCAAACACATACATTAAATGGTCCTGGAATATAATTTACATTACAAAATAAATCAAGACAAGTGCGTTCCAAAACATGCATGCACACAAAAATATAGTTTTAAAAATTTCGTTTTCGGGACAAAAGCATCTCTCTCTCTCTCTCTCTCTCTCTCTCTCTCTCTCTCTCTCTCTCTCTCTCTCTCTCTCTCTGTATGTATGTATATATATATATATATATATATAATTTGTCGATACAAAAATCTAAAAATTGTTGCAAATTTCCTGTTGATAGCTAGGACTAAGTATTGCATAATTTACGTTGCCCAACATTCTTGTAATCGTATCCGTTAAATGCTTTAGAGCTACATGCTGTACGTAGTTTTGTATACGTCGTTTATTAGTTAGAAGGCACGTGCGTTATCCGAATGCGTTGTCGTGACGTGAAAAAGTCTGGAATAAGGGTTCCGTGCCGTGACTCGTCTGGAGTGACGTGGAGGGGAGGTGTAATGATAACGAAGGCTCCAGTTATCATTCCGGCCTCCCAAGAGACACGTCCTGAGAGGTTATTTGTATCGTAAGGGAATCGGAGCATGCAAGAAGGCTCTTCTACTTGAATCACAGCTTTAATATTTTTTTGTCCGCTTTCAGGAGATTGTGTTATAGCAGTCGTGTTTTCAAATGTGGATCTTCTGTGTTTTTGAAATGTATACTACACGTGTGTGTGCTCAATTATGTAAATATGATTTTCACTGGTGATGTATGTGTGTGTGTGTGTGTGTGTGTGTGTGTGAGAGAGAGAGAGAGAGAGAGAGAGAGGTTGAATGTATAGACAGTGTTTTGGTTTTATGTGGATATCTATAATAAATGTATTTAAGTTTGACGTATTAAAAATATATAGCCATTTTGGCCATATATTTTTAATACATTTTTAATAATTTTTAATAATTTTACTGTTTTATTCACCTCAGAATTGTTCCATTAGACTATCATACACTTTTTTATACAGAACATGTACAGTATATATATATATGTATATATTTGTGTGTGTGTGTGTGGTTATATAATTAAAAACTGCATGGTTCCACCACAGATAAAAGTAGAAACAAACTTACTGCAATTCAGTTTTAGTAGATAATAAGAAAGAGGAAGAAAGGAAGATGGGGCGCAGCGACAGGCAGACTGGATCCCCATATTTCTTTTGAAAAACGGGATGATATGCAATTTGGAGTGGACAGACGAAGCCTGTCTGCGGAGAAGGATTCGTCACGCAATGCGGACAAAATTAGGAAAAACAAATACGAAAGAAATAATTCCCACTTTAATTTATTATCGTTAGGGTTGGCATTATCTTGTCAGGTCGATATTGTTCAATTGTATGACCTATATACATCATGTTTATAAGGGTATGTTATTAACGTAATACGTAAATGAATATATTAAGTTGAGAATTATAGGCATAGTTGATATAGATTTTATTAGATAATATCTGTTTCGAAAATGGAATTATGGGGAATTTATTTGAGAGATTATAATAGTGATTAATTATTGTTTGTTTCAATCGTTTCAACATCATCAGGCATGGTGTATAGATAAAACAAACACACACGCACACACACACACACACACACACACACACACATATATATATATGTATATAAGTACCTTTTTAGTGATTTTTAATCTACTCTGTGCTCTCTTTCTGGTGCAAACAGATCTTATAAACCTAAAGTTTTATATCATTATTGATTTTAGTTTGGCTTCTTTTCATATCCATTAAAATCTATGTAAAGATGTTCAAAATTCTAATGTCAGTTACAGAATAATTACAGACTTAATATGTATTTATCTGAAGCTATGATCACATCTTCCGTATATACACACACACACACTGAAAATACACTACAAAATACTTTAACTGCCATGCATGCACATTGTAACCCAGTGCCACTTGTGTATTTGGTCTGGAGGTTGTAGTGATTGTCATACCTACAATTTTTCTTTAGTTTTTTAAAATTTTCTTCATTATCTTTGTTGTGGTTCTGGGTAGTTATCCATGCTGCAAAATAATTTAGATATTCCCTAATAAACGTCATCTATAGAAGGAACTGCATGGTATACTGAAGGATGTTGTGGTACTTTTCATTTGTCACGCTAGTATCCATTTTATATAGAAGTTCTTCTAACACCGAAACTCCCCCAGACTTCGATGATGGCGTTTTCTCCTTTATCACTGAGACTGGAATTTTCATGAAGATGACAATTTTTTTTATCGAGCAAGTGCCCTTAAATGACGAAAATATTTTTGTCGAACCTCGATGCTGATGAAATACTTTTCATGAAACTTTGTTCTTGGTGAACATAATGTCACCCCTTTTTTCCTAAGGGAAACTTCAGCTTCATTATTAGTATTTTTCATCAATATACAGACAATTTGGTGCATATATTATATTCTCATCTTCGCTCGATGAGGAAATCAGCTCCTGTATTTCCGTTTCCTTGGAAGATTCCTCCAACCTGCAAAAACATAATATAACTAATCAACACCCTCCATCCTAAAAGCATATATCTGGTTAATGCTATCAATGCTCCAAGTTCAGTGGCTACAGTTCTGGCTCCAGTCTTGTTTCGGAGTTATTAAAGATTCCCAACTCCGACTCCAAGCTAACTTTCGCCCTCCTTTCACTCTTGAGCTGCTTCTCATTAACACGCTGACTCCGGCTATACTTTTACTTGCCACTTTTCAGACATTCCCACTAAAGTTACTGTATCACTGTTGTACGAGCTTCAAGAGGGGAAGATATATATTTTTAACCTGTGATCTGAACTGTCATCATATGTACAAGTGTGGACCAAGAAATAGAATACTGTCTCAAATGCGCTCATGACCTTGACAATACCTTTAAATATCACTTTTGAACAAAAAATTAAAATATAGCAAAACCTTACTAAATAGTAAAATATTAATGCATGGCGACATACCAAAATATTAGAATATCTTATCAGGTGTTACAAAAAATATAATATTTCATTATGTTTATTTATATATTAATCTTTTATTATAGACTTTTTAACTCTGCGTCTTAGTATTTAGGTAGTCCACCCTTAGCCCTGATTACGGCCTCTAATCGACGTGGTATCGAGTCGACATGCTTCTTGCATTCTTCTGTAGTTATCGATTGCCAGGTTGTCATCAAACACCTCTTCATTCCATTCGTGTTCTCGGATTAAGAGCGGGAGAATTAGCTAGCTATGGTAGTACTTCAATTTCATGAGTAGCAAACCACGCAGATATTGCACGAGTCGCATGAGCTGGAACCAGGTCATGTTAAAAAATAAATGGTTCGTCTCCATACAGCTGTTCTGCAGGCTCCAGCATGAAGTATTCTAAGATTTCTTGATAAACGTGATTATTGACAGTTCTATTTACAAATGCAACTGACCTCACACCATTTCCATTCATGCAACCCCACACTACACACTCCGTAAATTTGACCGATCGCTTCAGGCAGCTTCAGGTAAACAGTGTACAATTATAGAATCTTTAATTTCCGATTGTTCTAAGGCATACTTCTCATTCTTGTGCCTATTCTGTTTATCGCCATCCTGTCAAAGGGGTGGTTTTCTTGCTGTCACATGTTCTGTTAAACTTGTTTCTTTCTCATAGACTTTTTGTGGCTCAAGATTTCGAAATCTTGACATTTGAGGTAGAAGTGTGATCGACTTCAATCCCTTGACTGCTGGATTTTCTTGAAAAAAATCGATCTTTCTTATCAGTGTTCCTGCCCTTTCTTTCTCTGGTCCTTTTCACTGATAAGAGAGCTTGCCTCAACATGCTTTTTGCAGATGGTTTATATGGAATGCAGTTTGAGAAACTTCAACTTTTCGGGTAATCGCTCTCCTTGAGAAATCATGCTTATTTCATAAAATTTCTGAAATATGTTTTTTTCAGGGAAATTTCTCTGTTAGGAATCAGATTTATATAGTCGATTCGAAATATTCACACACACACACACACACGTGCCTTACTACAGTATATATTTAGAATAATTCGCTATTATTAATATCTTAAAGAAAACAGTCTTTTGGGTAATGAATGAATTGGTATTGTGAATACAGACCATAAGACCTTTATGAGTGTATGAGGCTACCAGAAAATATGTTGAATAGAATTATTTGCCGTTACAACTAGAATATACATGGTTATACATGGTTTATTTTGAGATAACCAAGCATGAAATTTTCTTTTTACATAAATTAATAATATTGTTGGCATTTTGGTACCCTAATTAAGAATATTAGCATTGTAACATTTAAATTTCAATACTATTACACATAATTAAATTCAATACCAAAAGTTTTTTTTATACCAATGTATTTATTCTCCATCCAGGACAAATGTATACAAATGCAATACCAATATACCCTGTGAAATCTAGTGGACGCGTTTAATTATAGATTTTGTGGTGGTCTATACGTTAGTGTCTTTTCAAATATATAATTCAACGAACATTCACGAGGAATTTGGTTTTGTGTAAGTTCAGATGAAACGTATATAATTCATACACCTTTATTAGCCTGCTTATACATACTGTATAACCAAACTCCTAATGAATGTGTAGTAAGTTGTACATTCGAAATTCTAATAAAATATGACACAAAATGTGTAATCAAAAGTTTAGAGTTCACTTCTTTTTCTTTTTATGCAGAGAGGAGGGGCCAAGGACGAACGCCCACAAAAGCGCCTCTCCCTCCCCCTCGCCATAGAAGAAGAAGAAGAAGAGAGCCAAAATCAAGGTCCAGGGTTTTCGAGATGCCTAGACACTTTGCGTTTGAAAGATTGGATGTCACAGACAGGGGGAAAGATGGATTGAGGAAGATTGTTCCAGAGTTGACCGGTTGAGTAGGTGAAAGATTGAAAATACCAATTAACCCTTGCGTTAGAGAGTTGGACAGAAAAGGAATGAGAAAGTGTAGAAAATCTGGTGCTGCGTGCTCTCCTGAAAGGAGGAATCATACAGTTAGAGAGTTTGGTAAAGTTTGGTAAAGTGTCATAAACAATGTCCTTTTGGTCCTTAAATCTAATGTCATAGAGTCGTGGTAAATAATTTTAGCATCGTCCAAACATATCTTTCAAATCACATATGTATGTATGTAACTTTTGATCCTGAAAGATGTATAAAAATATTTCAATGCGTTACTAATTTTCAGTATTCCATTTGTTTCTATATATATAAATCGGTGGTGTAGTGGTTAGCATCGCTGACTACGAATCCATCAGCCTCGGGATCGAGACCCTGTGACGGCAGGCGGCGCGCAGCAAAACCCAGCTGTTCATCCCTCCACTCATTAAAAATTGGTCAGCTGTTGATCAGGGTATCGGGAGATCAAGTCCAGGCGAGGACTTTTTGTAATTTCTGAACGCCCGTGGTGGGGCGTGGTTAGGATTCCACGTTAAACTGTAGGTCTAAGGTGAAGTGACAAGTTTAACTTTCACCAAAATGAATAATTCGGGCGGAAGCAAAACCAAAGTTAACCCAGGTGTATACGGGGCTCCAATAAACCTTAGCCCCCCCGCCCATGGCCTAAACCATTAGAGGTACAGTAAAACTAAACATACCTTACAAAAGAGAATTTAATCCTGCATTTAATGAGAAACAATTAAAACTTGGTGTTCCCGCCATTGGCTTCCAAGACAGCCTGAATTCGCTTTGGGTAGCTTGCCAAAAGTGACGTGAATAGATCTTGATCGTTACGCAAATTTGCTAAAACAGTTTCACTGTGTTGCGTCATTGTATCCTTCGAAAATCGATTTGCTGCAGGTTCTTGAAACAAGAGACATTCAACCTTGTCCTTTATAACTGATCCAATGTGTTCACAGACGTTCAGGTCAGGAGAATTTCCTGGCCATTCTTCATTTCCAAAGAAATCGATCTCATGGTTCCGCAACAACTGTTTAGTGGCTAATGCCTTAAAGCAGGGGGCCTTATCGTGCAGAAGTGTGACCTGATCGACATCCATAACATTGTTTGGGTTTCTTAGAAAAGGAATGACATGCTGGGATAGAATAATATCACGAAAATACTGTCCATCCCAACTCTGACCATTTGGCTTCAGCACCCACATGAGCTTCTTTGCAGTGAACAAAACAAACACACCATCACAGTCTGGACTTTTTAATAATTCGCGATAATGTTCATTGTCATCGATTTCATCTGGTGTTGTGGCCCACACTCGATCATTTTGGTAGTTAGGCCGACGTGTTACGTAAACAAAAAATTCATCGGAGACAGCTAAATGCATGAAATCATCCACATCCCAATCTTCAAGATAATGGGCAAACCACATTCTGTCATCGATGTTAAGTTGAGTTTTTCTTGCCTCTGACGGTACAGTCGAATGATCTCACCACTAACGATCTTTCCTCTCAACACTTCGATCTCTCTAGAAAGTTTAGCACAGCTGTTTTTCCGCTTACGCATACCACTTTCAATGATGTCCTTTGTTTCCTGAGAGAGTGGCAAATTTGGGCGCCCAGATTTGGTTGTATCCATTTCACATTCATCCAAAGTTTTATTCCAATTTCTTTTGACGAAGTCCTCACTCCTTCGCAACTTTTTGGCAACCCATGAACGTGTTATAAAGGTGGCTCCAGCATCACGAGCTTCCAGAAATGTTATTGCTTGTATGCGATCTATCACACGTTGCCTCTCCGAATCACCAATTAATTGAGAAGCCATTATATTATCACTTTATCAGCTAGAGTAATTTTAATACCTGCAATAAATAAAGAATTTTATATATTTTTATAATCACTAAAAACTATTTCGATATAAGTAAACATGTAAGCTGCAAATGGGGGGGGCTAAGGTTTTTTGGAACCCCTTATATATACTTCAGTACAATATAATTTTGTATGGGTTAAAATTTTCAGTACAATGTCGTGTATTGGTTTTTAATGAAGAGTATGATAATGTTTAATAAGAAATTTAATAATGTTTTGTATGAAATTAAGATAGGTAAAATGAAATTTCCGAGTGTCGTGTATGGGTTTTTTAATAAAGAATATAATAATGTTTAATAAGAAATTTAATAATGTTTTGTATGAAATTAAGTTACGTAAAATGAAATTGTTTGAAATATAAAATACTCTTTGGCAACACTCGAAATGCTCTGAGGCCGAGGGATGTCTAACGTCAGTCCTCGGACGGGGAGTGCAAAAACTGAACAATAAATTTGTTGAATAAATAAATTTGTTAAAAGAAAATAAATTAAATAAGTTTTCAAAGGGGTGAGGCGAGTGTCGTGGATTGGTCTTTTAATAAAGAATATAATAATGTTTAATAAGAAATTTAATAATGTTTAATAAAAAATTTAATAACGTTTTGTATGAAATTAAGCTACTAAAATGAAGTTGTTTGAAATATAAAATACTATTTGACAACACTCGAAATACTCTGAGACCGAGGGATGTCGTAACGGCAGTCCTCGGACGGGTTGTGTCCCAGTTAGACGGTTTTCTTATTAATATGTTATTGTGATTCTAAAATTTGTAATTGTGTCTCTTTCAGCGATAAAATGTTTACAATGATTCGGCACTCGCCTTACTCCGTCTGTTCCATTGTTTCGGCGTATATAAAAAGTCAGTAAATAAGTGATAATTGTGCGTAATTTATCCCGGTCCCTTTGTTGTTCGAAATCTTAAATGGAGGCCACGCTATCCGGCTACCCGTTTACTCGCGTCCGTATAAGACACAGCGAAAACGAGGGAAAAGCAATAAGCAAAGAAGAAAGAACGATAAAGAAAAAAGTCAAATAAGAAAGAAAGAGTTTTTTCACTACAACAATTTCAGTTTCCATTACAACGCTAATATAGAGTAATTATTATTATTTGTTTCTTGTTAAATCACAGTTTAATGAACTTTCCTTTTCCTTTTTTACAGTTCTTGTAAGTGTGTCAGTTTGTACTTATCTCAAGATTTATGAAATTGGAAGAGACGTATAACAACTTATCACATCACCATTTCCGTACAGATTATTAAAAAGAAAAATGTGTGGTCATAATGCAGATGTTTATGATGGTTGCTTAACTACAGGGATGTTTTTGTTATAAAGAAAAAGGAGAGAGAGAGAGAGAGAGAGAGAAGAGAGAGAGAGAGAGAGAGAGAGAGAGAGAGAGAGAGAGAGACTTACGAGGACAAGAGGAAGCGTCAAAGACCTTTTGGTCCACTCGGGGAGGTTCCTGTTATTAAACTAGTTAATTATTTTAACTGTTCTAGCAGTAGTAGAAAACTGGATAGGAAAGCATAAGGCTCTCTCCCCACCCTCTGCTTCCTCCCAATCAGAGGCGGGTACAGAAAAAGGTTGAAAAAATACTTTGATTCTGGAAAAGTAGCCAAGGAAATTTTACAAGAAAGAGGAGAATATATATAAGCTAGCTCTACAATTACGCTATGCGCACATGGAAATCTACACGAGGTACCGCCATTGTATAAACTAACTAATAATATATTTGTGCTGATTGTATATCATCTACTTGGTATCGTCACAAAAACGTTGAATATATGTTGTTGTTTTTTTACAGCTCTATTTAACGAAGTATCGGGCCAACAAAAACCCCATGGCCCACTCTACGCTATCCTCAAAAGGATTAAGAAAGAGGTAAAGGTTAAACTCGCCACGTCTACACTTATGTATGCGCAAAGCCATCACGCCGGCAAAGTGACGAAATGCTTCACAGGAAAGTGGTTGAAACAGGAATCGAGAACGGAAATCAGATTTTCCACACCATGCCCTTACCCGTCACGTGCATCCAGCCACCGAAGGGAAAGAAAAGAAAAAAGAAATCGTGACAGCAGAAACGCAACTCCACCTCACCAAATCCATGCCATGCATTTCTTTCTCTTTTTTTTTTATGGTTCGTTATGAAATTATGTATTTCTACAAAATACTTTTCTACTTTATTCTTAGATTTATTAACAAGGCAGGCAAGTGCGTGAACTGTGTTTTCTATAATTGGACGTGTGTCATGTATGTGTCTGCCAACTCTTTAGATGTCGTCGAGTTTCAACTTGGGCCTTCTGCCGCGAAGGGTGTTTATGCGGTAAATGATATATATATATATATATATATATATATATATATATATATTATATATATATATATATATATATATAATGAGTCGTTCATACTTCGCGGTGTTGTTCTACCACGAGAGTAGAGAAAATCTCTTTCCGACGAGAAATATCAGTGGGGGGGGTCCATGTATCTATCCCAACGTACTTGTCTCTTATGGAGACAAAGTATTTCGTGGGTGATCACCCGTTGTTGCTATGGCGAATTCAAGAGACAGACACACACACACACACACACACACACACACACACAGAGTTACAAGGAGTTACAAGTAAAAGAAGTACCTCAAAAGGCCTTGCGGCCCATGCCGAGGAGGTACCAATGGCAACGGGTGCTCGGGAAAACTTCCTACACCCTCAAATAGTGCCCAAGATTCGGTCTAACCTTTTCTTGAACTCATCCACAGAGGAACTATTCACAACTTCTGAAGGAAGCCTATTCCACGTGTCACAGATCTTATAGGTAAAGTAATTCTCACACACACTAGTGCTAAACCGCTTCAAATCCAACTTCCAACCATTGTTGCGGGTTGAGTTATTTAAACTAAACATGCTTCTAAAATCGACATCGTTGAACCCGTGTAAGAGCTTGAAAACCTCGATGAGTTGACCACGCAGCCTCCGAGTTTCCAGCAAAAACAAATTCAGGGCGCGTAATCGTCGATTGTAGCCCATATGCCAAATGGAAGGGATTAACTTTGTGGCCCTCGCCTGGACTCGCTCCAGCCTCTCAATATCTTTCCTGAGGGTGGGCGACCAGAACTGCACAGCATAGTCCAGGTGCGGCCGAACCAGGGAATTGTACAGAGAGAGCACAATCTCCTTGTTCCGAAATCGAAATTGCCTCCTGATATAACCCAACAGCTTCTGGGCTTTCTTTTCAACCTCTATGCACTGTTTGGTAAACTTAAGGTCGCTGCTAATTAGCACACCCAAGTCCCTTTCCAAATCAGTCGCCTCGATATTACTCCCCAACATGGAGTAGTCCGACTTGGGATTGGCGTAGCTAATGTGCATCACCTTGCATTCACCCAAGTTAAACGGCATTTGCCATTTTTCGGACCACTCTCCTATCCTACGTAGGTCCGCACGCAGTTGCTAGATCGCCTCCGGCATCCCAACATTGGCCCTAAGCTTGGTGTCATCAGCGAATTTGGCGATCCTACTGACGATGTCAGCGTCGCTATCATTTATGTAAATGATAAACAACAGTGGCTCCAAAACGGAACCCTGAGGAACCCCGCTAGTGACTGAGGCCTAACCCGAGCTAACCCCTTTAATTATAACCCTCTGTCGCCTATTCTTCAACCAGTTTTCAATCCAGCTACCTACTTCCCCACCGATACCCAGCGCGCGCACTTTCGCCATTAGCCGACGGTGAGGTACCTTATCAAAGGCTTTCTGAAAGTCGAAATAAAGTATATCAATCGCCCTACTCTTATCATACTCACTCCACATGACGTGGAAAAACTCGAGCAGGTTGGTGAGACACGACCTATGCCGTTTAAACCCATGTTGGGGGTCCCCAAGTAGCTTGCAGGAATCCAAATGGTCAACGATCCTATCCGCTATTATCCCTTCTAATAATTTAGCTACAACCAAAGTGAGACTAATGGGACGATAGTTCCCTGGACTTTCGTGATCCCCTTTCTTAAAGATAGGGGTCATGTTGGCTTCCCTCCAATCACCAGGCACCTGGCCCGTCTCCAACGATTTGTTGAAGATTGTAGCCAGGTGGGGAGCCACCTGGTCGCGTACTTCCCGGTACTTCCCGCAAGACTCTGGGGAGGAACTGGTCTGGCCCAGGAACCTTAAACGCGCTCAGTTTGTCTATTCTATCGGCAACGACTGTCGCGGTACATCGAACACTATCCAGGCCAGCACCTTCGTGCCTGACGCCTGGTTCGGGGATGACGCGGGTGTCCTCCCTGGTGAACACTCCCGCAAAATAGTCATTCAGCACATTATGTCCGCGTCGGAGGTCCGCAGCGCGTCGCTGGGGTCCTTTAACAGGCCTAGCATGCTTCTAATGGGCTTTCTACTATTAACATAACTGAAGAACTCAGGGTTCCCCTTGCAGAGGCTTGCCACCCGGAGTTCTTCGTTACGTTACGCTAGCCTAACCTTCGCCTTCACTTCCCTGCACAAGCGGACACACGCCTCAGTGTTCTCATGGGAACGATTGGCCTTCGTCCTCCTATACGCAGCTTTCCTATTTCAGATATCCAAAGCGATGTCACGACTGAACCACTTAGGCTGCGTTGAAGCGGGGGTAACCGGTTTTGAGAGTATGGCAGCAGACTGCAGCACCATAACTTGGTCCAGGAATGCACTCCACACTCCCTCAACATCGCCGCCGACCTCTAACCCCATCTCACCTACGCTATCCCGGAGGCCAACAAAGTCCGTCCGCCATAAATCGAGCTTACTGCCTCTCGAGTTACTACACTTCACCCGAGGGACGCGCACACAGAACCTAATCAGATCGTGATCACTCCCGCTCAACTATTCGTCAACGGTGAGGCCAGTGACAAGGTTGTCTTCGGTCGTGAATACTATGTCTAGAAGGTTTTCGCCTCGTGTAGGCCCATTGACCCACTGAGTCAGGAAGTTCTCATCAGCAAAGTCAACTAGCCTCATCCCTTCGGCATCAGCAGTCCTGTCTTCCTAGTTTATGCCGCGACAGTTGAAATCTCCTAAAACTATACACACCCTGTCGCTTAGCAGGCTACGGAGTTCGGTGTACAGGGCTGTATCCTCCTCGAGGAGGAGATGCGGAAGTCTGTACACCAAGATTAACCTATAGTTCGTCCCTCCCACGTTCAGATCGACGCCAAGCAGCTCCCGTTCCGATCGGAACTGGCAGTCAACTGGACTCAACGTGTCCCTGACGTATACTAGTACCTCCCCCCCTCCCCACGGGTGCGGTCCTTGTGAAACATTCTATACCCGGGAATCTCGAACTCCCCAACGTAGTCCCTACGATCAGTATGAATCCAGGACTCGGTGATAGCAACGATATCCTGGTATTCTGATGCTAAGAGCGGCCGTAGCTCGCAAAACTTATTCCTAATCTACCTAGCATTAAAAAACACTGCACGGAGGGAGCCTTCCCTATTCTGACCGCCCCCAGCACGACCCGTTTCCCGAACAGCCAGGGCTGTCGCGAGTTGAAGAGCCCCTCACCAACGAGAGAGCAACTTCCGCAGGAGCCTGTGCCCCCTCCAACGGGGAAGGAGGGTCACCCACCTGTACATGGACGCACCCTTCAGTTGAAGGTACGTCCGCCAGCGGCTCAAGATCATCTCTCCCTGTGGGAGCCTATCATCAATCCTCGGGCTTGACCTCACCATATGGTATAAGTGCCGGTCGAGCAGCGCGCCTAGCACATCTTTACCCTTGACATTGAGGTGGACACTATCCCTCTGATAAAGGTCCCACCTACCCGAAAACGCGTCGAAGGAGTCAACAAACTTCATGCCCAGTGGGACGCACAAGTCTTGCACCCTCTCGTTGATGCCAATGGCCTTACTGAGCGCGTGGTCACTGGCATTCATCCGCGGTAAAATACCCATCAGCATTCCCCTGTCTCTCTTAAGTTTTAGATCATCCGCAAGAGACATGATCCCGATGATGATCTCTTCCGTCGAACCTACCCTACTGCCTTTGAGGAACAGGTCGTTGCCACCAGCGTGGCCAACGATCGCAGTCCTCCGACTAGCCACGCGCAGCTTCTCTAACTCCTTCCTTAAGTGCGCCGTTCTCCGCCCGGGTAAGCACCTTACCTACCTCCTGTCTCGGTTTGCAGAAGCAAAGTACTTCTCCTGGCCCCTGATCTGTGAGTTCCCAATCAAAACGGTGTCTTCCTCCTTCGTGCACAGGAGACTAAAGCGGTTGGAGGTCCTGAC
>JAJOZX010000632.1:1232500-1235000 GCA_023014485.1 Bathynomus jamesi
GCTTTGTTGACTGCTAGAGATGTTATGGATGTGTGGGAAAAGGCACGCATCCCAACAGTGTTGAAATGTCATGTCGTGGAGAGAGTAAAGAAACTTTTCAACGAGTGGAGAAACTAAAGAAGAACAGAAATAATAAGAAGAAGCAATCACCTGCACTACTTCAAAAACAAGAGAGCTGGCAAAATGACTTGCAAGATCTGTTTGACATTGCACAGGCAAGTGCTCTTGACATGATAAAGATAGATGAAGATCGTGAGTTTTGATGCTGCAACGACAAAAAGGAAGAAAAGGCAAAATGTCTGGAGTGGATAAAGTTTTTTCACAAATGGAAGAGATTGCTAGAGAAAAGGAAACATTGCTTGAAAAGAAAAGAAAGAGGGAAACAGCCGTTTTCGAAGCAGCAGTGCTCTCAAGTTCAAGTCCTTCAAGTTTGAATGAAGATAGTTCAAAATCAGAAGAAGAATTTGTTGCTGACCCTCAGCAGCCATCAACTTCGAGACAAAGTAGATCAAAGTCTAAGAGTGCAAAGCTTATGGATTCTTCAATGCTTGTATCTCTTGATGCTGCAAAAGTAAGTGATAGAGCTGCTTCGGAAATCTTGATCCCAACAATCAATGCTCTTGGGCAAAACCCTGAAGAATACAGTGTTAGCTATTCATCGATACGGAGAGCAAGACAAAGGAACCGCAAGACAATGGCAGAAAATTTGAAGCAGGATTCGAAACAAATTGCCCTCTCCAAATACATTGGGACGGCAAACTACTGGAAGATATTACTGGTCATGAAAATGTTGATCGACTGCCAGTTCTAATTTCCGGCCAAGGAGTTGATCAGCTTCTTGGTATTCCCAAACTTGCCAGAGGAACTGGTCAAAACATTGCAGATGCTGTCCATCAGTTAGTATTGGAGTGGAATATATCTGACCAAGTGAAGGGCATGTGTTTTGACACCACTGCCTCCAACACAGGTTCTAAGAGTGGTGCTTGTATGTTACTAGAGCAAAGATTGGATAAAGATATGCTGTGGCTGGCTTGCCGACATCATATTTTCGAAATAGTGTTAGAAGCTGCAGTTTCTGTCTCCTTGCCATCTTCTAGTGGCCCTGACATACAACTGTTTAAGAGATTCAAAGCAAAGTGGGTGGAAATTGACAAGAACAATTACCAAACAGCAACAGATGACCCTAACATTGCAGAGAAAATCTCAGATGCTGAAGAACTCATTCAATTTGCTCAAGCTCAGCTTGATGAACAGCAGCCTCGTGATGACTACAAGGAATTGCTCGAGCTAACGCTCATTTTCATCGGTAGTGCCCCCAAGTCAGGAATCAGCTTTAAAGCACCCGGAGCTTATCACAGAGCACGATGGATGGGCAAGCTAATTTACTGCATTAAAATTTGGATGTTTAAATCTCAGTTTAAACTAACTGAGAGAGAGGAAAAAGGACTGAGAGATGTTTGCTGCTTTTCAGCTGCGATATACATCAGATCGTGGTACCTGGCACCCATACCCTCATGCGTCCCCCGTTCAGATTTGCATTTTGTGCAAAGTCTGCAGCTCTACAAGCAAAAGGATGACAAAATTGCAAGTGCTGCACTCAATAAGTTTTTGAGACATTTGTGGTACCTCTCTGAGGAGCTTGTGGCGCTTGCATTTTTTGATTCAGCTGTTTCGCATGAGACAAAAAACAAAATGAAGCATGCTCTGCAGAAACCAGTTGACTCAAAACCGAGCAAACGAGCATCAATAAATCCTGAATCAGCTGGGCAGAAACAACTTCAGGATTTCGTTACTGCGAACACAAAAAGATTCTTTGAAATCCTAGAGGTGCCTTGCACTTTTCTTGAAAAAGATGCTGAAGAATGGAATGATGATGAAAGTTATGCGAATGCAAGAGATATCGCATATGGACTCAAAGTGGTAAACGACATTGCGGAAAGAGGTGTACGACTGATGGAGGGAATACAACAAACTGATAACCAATGATGAAGAGCAGAAACAATACCTTCTTCAAATTGTTAAAAGTTACAGGTCGTCACTCTCAAACAAAAACAAGAAAACATTACTCTTGCTTCACAAAAAACGAAAATAAACAACATAAGTGGTTATGATATGCCTACTGGGGAAACTTCCACATAAAAAAAGTTAACGCGCTATACGCTGTACCTCAGAGGGTGGTGCGGAAATCAGCGTGCCTATTATTTACTATTTTATGAGCTCACTACGTACTATAGTCTAGAATGTCATCGTTTTTTTTTTCAAACTAGGTTAACTAGGTACATATCAAACCGGCTCCGGCGAAAATATCAACAAAACAATATTTTTGAGCACAAACTGATATACATTTATTTTTAAAGCTTGGTAGCAACCTCTAATTTTCTCTTTTTCAACCCCAAATTTCGCATACAATGCTTTCTTAGGAATATGAATAAAATAGGAGGGTGTCTCCCTGAAAATTGAAAAAAAAAAAATTTGACCCCTTTTTTGCATCACCCTAATA
>JAJOZX010000632.1:1240000-1242500 GCA_023014485.1 Bathynomus jamesi
GTGATGCGCTCAGCACAGACGGAGGGGCCCCGGCACAGAAGCAGTAATCATTCCATGGGCAATCACAGAACTACTGCCAAAGGCCCTCCCAATCAGCGACGCCAAAATGCTAAAGACTCCTCCTCTTGGGAGGATCCAAATGCCGAAGTGCCGAAGTGGAGCGACAGGACAGGAAACAGATATAAGATTAATACACAATTGAACAGCTAGCGTAATCTGCACCAAATTGAGTATGCACATTAAGGGAGAACAAGGGAAGGTTTTAGTGACACCCCCCCCTTCCAGTCCTCCCTCCACTGTGGGTTGTGTTTCGGGGGGCTTTTGCTGTACTAGTCGCAGCGCGTATGCTAGTGTATATATATATGTGTGTGTGTGTGTGTGTGTGTGTGTGTGTGTGTGTAAAACAGCTGTAAGGTATACAGTAATGCATTATTTAAAGACTCCTATTATAACATATCACTTTAAGTTGTTTCCTGCAACCATGCAAGAGGCCCATGGAATTTCTGTTAGTAGGACCACTGTGAAAAGTAGGCTTCAAAATTGTATGGGTGCAAAAAGAAGGAGCTGTCATACAGAAAACCATATATAGTGCTGATGTGAATCAGAAAAGGAACCCAAAGTTCGTAAAGGAACCTCAGAACTGCGGTGGGGGGAATGGAAAAATGTTCTTTGGATTGTCGAGACCATTTTATATATATATATATATATATATATATATATATATATATATATAGAGAGAGAGAGAGAGAGAGAGAGAGAGAATTCAGTAAATCTGTGAAACATAGTGGTGGCTCTTTTATGATGTGGAGTTACATCAGCTCAGTTGTAATGGATGATCTCAACACGTGAAATAAATAAATGCTGCACATCCACAAGAAAAAGGAAAAGTGATTCCAAGGACTTTCGTGTATTCAACAGTACATCTCTTCAGCCGTTCAGAGAATGAAAAGGTGTACTGTTCGTGAAGGTTATATTGGACTAAATTAGGGTGGTTAGGTTAGGTTAGATTAGTTTGGTTAGGTTAGGTTGGTTAGGTTAGGTTAGTAATGCGTATTACCTATGTGTAAGGGTCACAGGTAACGTGAAATGCCTGAAATTTTTAGGCATTACGTAAAATGACTGGTTTAACAGATTGACTGTAACATATATATATATATATATATATATATATATATATATAATGACTGATGATGCGAAATATGAAACACAAAATAAGATAGCAGTAAACAGAGCAAAGAGAATAACTGGGCAGATACTGAGAACCTTTAAACGAAGGGATAGGAATATAATGATTTCTCTATTGAAAACACTGATCATACCCAAATTGGAATACTGCTCGGTCCTAACTTCCCCATATAAAAAAGAAGACATTAGACAACTAGAAGGGATTCAGAGAAGCTTCACAGCCAAGATCAAGCGGTACAAAGAACTAAATTACTGGGAAAGGTTACGCGAACTAAACCTATATATTCACTGGAAAGGAGAAGAGAGAGATACACCATCATTTACACTTGGAAAATAATGGAGAAACTAGTCTCTAATCTTACTCTGAACCAATGAACCATGTAACTCCCCAAACAACGGTGGAAAGTAGAAAAGGAAGACTGTGTAGTGTTCCCAAATTAAAGGCGAGACAGGGAACATCCTTAACCCTAAAAGAATGGTGTTGCAGTGGACAACTTCGAAAGAAGATTAGACGTCTGGCTCAAAACAATCCCCGATGAGCCGGGCGTACCTGGCTATGTGAGGTGGAGAGTACAAGAAACCAACTCACTACTTCACCAGGCCAACTCGAGAGGAGGGGCGACAAGCTTGACCTTAGTGAAATGAGGAATCATCGCACGGAACATTTGAAAGGTTGAAAGGTATATATATATATTATATATATATATATATATATATATATATTGTATATACAGTATCTATGAATAGGTTGCACATTACCACAGTATTTGATTTAGCATGAACGGACGAATGCAACTGTTTAATTGGGAAAGGCTTAATTTTCCAGCAACACAACGTAAAATATACCATACAATACTCAACAAGGCAGAGATTGCGTGGAGTTAAAGATTTGAAGTTCCCACCGCAAAGTCTTTATCTCAACCCTAATAAGTGAAACAACTAAAAATATTATGCCTTGAAACTGAAGCGAACAAGCCTACAGGAGCTCTATTATACCGCCCATTAGAAGCACAGCGATTTAACTACGGGAATCATCGTTGATTCGTTGCCTTCAAGACGTGAATCCATCATCGGCGCTTGAGGAGGCGACACTAAATATTGGAGAGTGACTTGTCTTTGTAAATTATTAGTTATTTGCTGTAATTTATCGTATCATATTCTATAATCTAAGCAAAATATTAAACTAAAAATGCAGTGTTATGCGAATATTCTTATTTACGAGAGGCTGAATTAAAGGAATAAACCAAAACATGAAAGTTACTTATCAGAAGCACAAGCTTTTCGACTATTTTAAAACCTTCATCGGATGACGACC
>JAJOZX010000632.1:1245000-1272500 GCA_023014485.1 Bathynomus jamesi
ATGTCACTCCTTCGTTATGGTATTTATGTCACTCCTTTGTTATGTCACTCCTTTGAAATGTCACTCCTTCGATACAGACCCAATTTAGTATATATATAAATATACAAATTTTTCTCTTTTTTATTTATTGCGATTTATTTTTATTATTTTTAACTAAACTTTTAACTGTACTGACTTGCGCTGAATTGTCGGCGCTGAATTGTCTTGAGCTGAATTGTCTTTGCGCTGAATTGTCGGCGCTGAATTGTCTTGCGCTGAATTGTCTTTGCGCTGAATTGTCGGCGCTGAATTGTCGGCGCTGAATTGTCCTGTGCTGAATTGTCGGTGCTCCTAGTAGGACTACGCTCTACCAACTGAAGAATGTTTTCCACTTCATCCACAGCTTGTTGACCTTCACGTTCAGATGAAACATGAGCGCTGGGAAGTGTACCAATCTCACACAATGTGTTGAAAACCCTAGTAAACACTCTTCGATCCGGAATTCTGCGGTTCGGAAACCGTCGACGGTATTCTGCAGCAGCAGCTGTTGCACTTCCATCGCAAAAACCGTAGACATACACCATATCTGCATATTCGGCATGTGTGAAGGTGTGTGGCATTCTTAACACTGCTTCAAACACTAAACAATATAACTTACAACAGTTAGCTGTCGATTGGCTTATGTTACATGCTTACATTACAGCTTACATGGTTCAAGGTTATAGGGGAGGGAAGGGGAGGAAGAGCTGTGCGCGCATCAGATTCAAACAGCTCTATCTCCGTAACCGTTCAGAATTAGACATATGTTCATATGAACTTTTTTTCACAATGACCGATACTATCACCTCCCGAAGTATTGACCTTTCCTCCTGAAACACCCTGTATATATATATATATATATATATATATATATATATATATATATATATATAATATATATATATATATATATAAGATGCGCCTCGGTGGTGTAGTGGTTAGAATCGCTGACTACGAATCCTTCGGGCCTGGGATCGAGACCCGGTGACGGCAGGCGACGTGCAGTAAAACTCAGCTGTTCATCCTTCCACACAATAAAAATTGGTTGTGGATAAACGGGTACCTTGGGTAGCTTAGTAGTTAAGACACTGGGCTGCTGATCGGGAGGTCGTGAGATCGATTCCGGGCGAGGACTTTGTAATTTCTGCCCCCCCCCCCCTCGTGGTGGGGCGTGGTTCGGATTGCACGTTAAACTGTAGGTCTAAGGTGGAGTGACGAGCTTGACTTTCGTCAGAATGAAAAATTCTGGCGGAAGCAAAGCTAAGGTTAACCAAGGATGTGTATCTCTCTTCACTGTATATTTTGCTCCTCTTATACTTTCCACACTCATTTCTTTCCTTTTTTAAATCTCGAACAAACCTCTGCACTTATTTATTTATTTATTTATTTAATTTTTTTTAGCACAAACCATTTCTGCATTTTTCCTGCGCAGAACACGAGGTGATAAAACACTTTTAATATGTATTTGTATGTGGATTTCCCTTGTTTAAAGTTGAACACTGGTGTCCTATTCTTGTATAATTCAATGCTCTTACAACACACACACTCACACACGCTCATTTTTTTGATGTTTGAGCCAAGTATACTTTTTTCTGCGTGTACGCATGCGCATTCATTATTGTAAGAAATTAGAAGCAAAATGAGAATGGATGTATTAAATTCAAAGCGATAATTACGTAAGTGATAAAAGTTAAAAGATGCAAGCCTTGCACGGTCAGTTGAGAGTCTCGTCCATAAAGTGCACCCGTCTTATCGTTTCGTTTAGTGTCTCTCGCGCGCTTTTTCATCACGACTCGAAAAGCATCGCGCACCAGATGAACACCAGATTGCTTGAGAAGGGCATGAGAGCGTGAGAAAAGTTAGTCATCATCTTTATCATCATAATTCGAGTAATCTCCTATCTGTTATCTTCATGTGTATAGTAATATAATAGGTTATTTGTTTCACACACACACACACACACAATATATATATATATATTATATATATATATATATATATTGTACTTTCATAGATATCAAACCATTGTAAAAATGTTGAATGAAAAGTATTTTTAAGTCTATTTATATACGCGCACTTAGTACTAACATCGTAAATTGTAACTTCACATAGAGAAGATGTTCAACTGTTCATGATGTTTGTTCTTATCAGCTGTAGTATGATTTATTCGGCTTTTATCTCACTGATGTTTTAAGTAGTCTTTGTTTCATCAATTAGACTCAGAGAAGATGCATGGGAAGAGTTTGGTTCATGAACATATCTGAAATGTACAATAAAATATTTTGACTTTTAGTATTAGTGTTTATTTTAAGACTAATGTTTATATATGTAAGGTTGTAACATATATTCTGCTCGATTTTTTAGTTCATTTAGAACAAAAATTAAATGACTTATAAGGACAAATTTGCTCGAATTTTTAGTTTATTCACAACAAAAATTAAATGACATAATGACAAATTAATCATCAATATAATTCCCTTCTTTTTCTATAACCTCCTCCCACCTGTAGAAAAGTTCTTTTATGCCACGTTCGAAGAAATCCCTTGGTTTCAAGTTAAAAAAAGCGGTCACTTCGTTTTCGATAGCTTCCCTGGATTGCAACTTTTGTCCATCTAGGTGGTGTTGCAGACTTCTGAATAAGTGGTAGTCTGAAGGTGCGATGTCCGGAGAATAAGGTGGATGCTTTTTTCCCAACCAAATGCCTCCAATTGGGCAGTGGTGATTCGAGCAGTGTGAAGGCGCGCGTTATCCTGGTGGAATAGGACACCTCTGCGATTAATTAATGCAGGAAGTTTTTCTTGTAATGCCATCTTCAGTCGTTGGAGTTGTTGGCAGTAGACTTCAGCTGTGATTATTTGGTTATCTGGCAGAAGCTCAAAATGAATAATTCCTTGCATATCCCACCAAACGCATAGCAAAATTTTCTTTGGATGGGGTCCAATCCTTGGCTAAGGTTCAGGCTTTGTTTCACTGCTAAGCCACTGATGTCGACGTTTAATATTGTTATAGAGGACCCATTTTTCATCCCCAGTGACGATCCGATTCAAAAACGGTGCCTACATTGCCAAGAATGCAGTGATGTGCAAATATTGATTCGATGTTGAAAATTCGCTTGTGACAAATCATGCGGAACCCATTTTCCAACCTTCACTACTTTTCCTAACAGCTTCAAATGACGATGAATGGTCATATGGCTAACGCCGAGTTGCAGGCCAAGTTCTCTTACGGTTACCGTTGGGTTTTCCTCCACTGTTGCTTTCAGCAACTCTTCATGTAACTCATTTTGTCGTCCTGTTCATTGATAATCTTCCAGACTGAAGTCTCCATTTCTGAACTTCTCAAACCATCTCCTATATATCCATTCGCTCACAACATCATTTCCATAAAATCTTGAATGTTTCTTGAGGATTCACTAGCGTTAGATTCTTTATGGAACTCATACAGCATCACATGTCGAATATGCTCTTTCGTGGGCTCCATGTTTTTTCAATTACTGTAATATCGTATGGGTGGCGTTGTAACTGTATGAAAAACACCAGAGAACATATTCATTAGCCTAAGCCTACACTAGCCTAAGTCAATATGTGTCATTCTATCGTGATAAAACCTCTGCGAACCTGTCGCCGCGTGTATTTTGCAACATTTCTAAAACTATTTCACATTATCTTGAGGTTATTCTATTATCTATCGTCCGTTTTCTTATCGAGCAGAATTTATGTTACAACCTGATATATATACCTTTCAACCTTTCAAATGTTCCGTGCGATGATTCCTCATTTCATGAAGGTCAAGCTTGTCGCCCTTCCTCTCGAGTTAGCCTGGTGAAGTAGTGAGTTGGTTTCTTGTACTCTCCACCTCACATAGCCAGGTACGCCCGGCTCATCGGGGATTGTTCTGAGCCAGACGTCTAATCTTCTTTTGAGGATATATATATATATATATATATATATATCTTCTTTCAGATCATTAGTATGGATTCCGCAAGGGACGCTCTACAGGTGATCTTCTTGTATATCTCTCTGACACTTGGTCATCCTCCTTTCGGGATTTCGGTGGAGCCTTTGCTATTGCAATAGCAGTGGTTCCCAACGTGGACGCTACCGCCCCCCAGTGGGCGTTTGAGAATCTTAGGGGGGCGCTGGAAAACTAAAATTGTTACCTTCTATTAATAAATCACTTATCCTGCTATATTATTATCTGTATGAGGGGGCACCAGCAAATATTGATAGACATAAGGGGGCGTTGGCCTAAAAAAGGTTGGGAACCACTGCGCTAGATATAGCAATAGTTTTTGATAGAGTCTGGCACAAATCCCTAATTTCCAAACTTCCTCTTCTTTGGTTTCTATCCTTCTATCTGTGCCTTCATCTCTGAATTCCTTTCCGACCGATCAATAGCTGCGGTTGTAGATGGCCTCTGTTCTTCTCCAAAATCTCTTAAAAATAGGGCTCTGTCTTGTCACCTACTCTTCCTTTTATTTAAGTCGTACTTCCTGTTCTATCCACTCCTATGCCGATGATTTCACTCTTCACTTCTGCACCCACTTCACAAAACGTCCCTCTCAACAGTCAACTCCATGCTTCGCGTAAGACGGCTATGGTGCACTGACCTCTGATATTTCTACTATCTCTGACTGGGGCAGATAAAACCTTGTTTTTCAATGCCTCAAAAAATCAGTTTCTTCATCTGTCTACTCGTCACAATCTTCCACATGACTATCATCTTATCTTCAACAATACACAACTCAATCCTTCCTCTCTCTTCCTTTTCTCTTGATCTTTCCTGGAAAGATCACTAATAGTCTCTTTCTAAACCAGCTTCTAAGAGGTTTGGTGTGCTGTACCGGCTCCGCAGTTTCTTTACTCACACTCAGTTGCTGTCTCTGTACAGGGGTCTTGTCCGCCCCTGTATGGAGTACACTTCTCATGTGTGGGTTAGCTCAACCCACACAGCTCTATTTGACAGAGTGGAATCAAAGGCTTTCCGTTTCATCAGTTCCCGTCTCTACTGACTATCTTCAATCCCTTCCTCTTCGCCGCAGTGTTACCTCACTGCTCTTCTGAACTCTCTAACTGAATGCCTCACTCATCCTTTAAGCAGAGTACGCAGTACCAGACTTTCGACACATTCTCATTCCTTTTCTGTGGAACACTCTAACGCAAGGTTTAATCGATATTCTCAACTTTCATCTACTTAACTGGTGAACTCTGAACAAATCTTCCTCAATCCATTTTTTCCTGTCTTTGACCTCTAATCTTTCAAACGCAGAGTGTCCAGGCAACTCGAAAACTTTGGTCCTTGATTTTGGCTCTCTTCTTTTCCTTCTTTGAATGGGGGGGGGGGGGGGAGTGCGTTCTTGCGGGCGTTCGCCCTTGCCCTTCCTTATAATCTATACGATAAAGATTAATGATCAAGGTGATCAACTGAAAATATCTCTTTTTACATATATATATATATATATATATATATACACACACACAGGGTGGCGCAAAAGTCAGGAACCATAGGCACATTTTAATAATTTATTTAATATGTGTTTCGTTCTTTTTCAGAATTATTGTTGAACCTATGGTACAGAAATTGACAATAGATGGACGGGTGGAGATAGTTTTAATGTGTGCAAGGCGTGGTAACACACACCGATCAGTTGCTACTGCTTTTAATGACAAACACCTGAGAAGCCGCCAGTTGTTCAGGCATCAGTTTGAAAACTGTTCACTCGCTTCAAAGAAACGGGAAGTGTTCATAATCGGCCGGGTAGTGGCTGGCCAAAAAGTTCAACCGATGCAGCAACATCAATAACGGTACTCAACCACCTCGAAAACAGCCCACGTAAGTCCTTAAGAAAGTTATCCCAGAAAACGGGTGTCTCCAGAAGATCCATTCAACGAATTCTTACAACAAATCGTTTCCACCCCTACAAAGTCCAACTCGTTCAGGAACTGCACGGTGACGACACAGACTGTCGTGTAGAGTTCTGCCAGTGGTTTCTACAACATCGACAGTTTCAACGAAAGACCATGTTCAGCGACGAAGTGATATGTCACCTCAGCGGTAGTGTCAATAGGTATAATGCACGCTATTGGGCCAATGAGAACTCCCACTGGATGGAGGAAGGACATGTGCAATTCGATCCACGAATTATGGTGTGGGCTGCGCTCTGGGAGATCGGTTAATTGGTCCGTACTTTTTCGACGGCAATGTAACAGGTGAAACATATCCGCATATGCTGCAAACATTTCTAATGCCCATACTGGACGACATTCCATTGGCAGAACGGGCGGAGATGTGGTTTCAGCAGGATTGTGCATCACCACATTTCGCAACCATCGTCCGGAGATCTTTAGATGAAACATTCCCATGCAAGTGGATCGGACTGCGAGGGCCCGTCGAATGGCCACCTAGGTCTCCATACCTCACGCCTCTTGACTTTTTCTTGTGGGGCCATCTCAATTCGGTAGTCTATGCTGATCGACCCAGAACCATACGTTCTCTAAAGGATAAAATCACATCTGAGTGTGCCAAAATCAGTACCAATGTGTTAAGGAATGTTCAAACATCATGCATTCAACGTGTCAGAAAGTGTCTCCAAGTGGAAGGCCACCAATTCGAACATTTATTATAATTTAATAAAATGTGCCTATGATTCCTGAATTTTGCGCCACCCTGTATATATATATATATATATATATATATATATATATATATAAAACACTAGAAAAAAAGTGGAAAGGAAAATGTGTAGTGTTAGACATGGAACGACCTCAGATTTGAAGGTAAGTAACTTTGTTGTTAGAGGCTACCCAAAGAAATTCGAAACACCACGGGTGCAGCTGTGCAATTCTTCAAAGAAGACCAAACGCTTGGCTCAGGACGATCCCAGATGAGCTGGGTGCACCTGGCTGTGTGAGATAAAAAGCTGAAGAAAACAATTTTCTTCTTCACCAAGCCACAAACCTGACCTCTGTGCGATGAGAGATCGACGCAAAGAACTCCTACCAGCTTGGTGTGTATATAATATATATATATATATATATATATTATATATATATATATATATATATATACATATATAATATTAAAAACAACTGTGCAATAAATAAGTGAAGTGCATATTTCTGACAAACATTTTTTTCCAAGGCCATGGGAATTAGTATGTGTTTTACAGCATGTCTAGTTCTACTTGAAGGAGAGAAACAAGCATTTTCACCAGTTGCTTTAACGTTCTGAAATTTCGTGTTGATTGTTTTGTTATTGTTTCATTATTACATTGAAATTTGTAGTAAAGGTCGTAACTGTGTAATTTGCTGCACCCGTTTCTTTTTCAACAACGTTGCGTGATTCTTATGTATTTGTCAAAATTTGTGAAATGTACAGTATTACACCAAATATAATATACCCACTATTCTAAAACACTTTATTTCTCTTTCATTCTCTTTTGCAAATATTCTCTCTTAAACACAAATCGATAGAAAGTCCTCTGGGTCAGTGGCGTTAAATAAAGCCTAACAGAAGAATCCTTCAGCAGTCGTTATCCTCTAGGACATCTGGAGGAATCTTTATCACAGGTTAGAAGAGCCGACGCTCTTAGGATGTTTCTGCAGAGAACTTCAATTCATCCCGGCAACACACTTCACAATGACTTCATTTTAAATAAAATGTTTCGGGTTTGATAAATGGAACTAAAAATAAGATTTTTTTTTTTTTTTTTGTACAACAAATTGTTATAAAAACTGATCACTTATTGTAGAATCATAATGTCATATATTGAGTAATAATGTTGTTTCATCAATATATCAGGTTCATATATAATCTATACGATAAAAATTAATGATCAGGGTGATGAATTGAAATATCTCTTTTACTATCAGAGTGAAACCTTACAGAACTCTTTTTTCTTAACTTTCAGAGGATGAGCTTGTGATAAGGAGTTCGTCGGGGCCTTCTGTAAAAGATCTCCAGTCTTAAGTGCTTCTGACGGAGCTACAGATTATGTCTTCTTTGAGTGAGCGATCGCTCTTATTTTAAATATAGGAAAGCTGATAATCGTTAATTTAGAAGATAAACGATGAATGGAGACTGTTTTCTATACAGAGATATAAAGCTCGTCTTCTGAAACGTTTTATGTACCATTTTTTGGTTAGAGGGTTATAACGGCTAGATTTAAAACCTCGGATGCATACAGGTACTTATAAATAAAAAAGTATATTACATTTTACGCAAGAACGATGAAGATTACAGTGTATATACACAGGTTCCTATCAGAATAAGATAAGCATCTTAACTGTTACAGAACTAAATTTCATTATGACACATAACATTATGCATCTATATGAGATATGTACAAAATAGGAAAACTGTCAATTAATATCCGGCCTTACAACATCTGATCGACTTAACACTCCATCGACACGTATATTGTGGGTCAGATCATGTTAGGTTAGGTTAGGTTAAGTTAAGTTAGGTTAAGATAGGTTAGGTTGCGCTAGATTAGGTTAGATTGAGTTAGGTTAAGTTAGATGTTTAGAGTGTCGATTGTTTGGTCTTGTCTTGTCGACGAAATGGGTATTAGTCCTTGATATCAATTACAGCAAGGTCTCACCAAGAACTATGGCTACGTCTTTACATAGAGACAGTGTGTTATTATATCATTGCATCACACTGAACTACATTTCAATTAGAGTTTCCTTTAGAGCTGCGTGTTACCCTATATTTGTGAAAGCGACGGACTGTTAAGTTATAGGTCTTGGGTTGGAGTCTCAGCCCAAGCTTCTGATTTAAATCATTACAGTAAGGTACTTCTTACTGGGTTTTGTTATAACGGGATAGAGGTTCGGATGCCACGAAAGGCTGCAGGCCCCTCACTGTCATTTAACTTTGTCGAGCTGTTAGTAAAAAAGATAAACCATCTCAATCTTCTTCTTCTCCTTCTGATTATTATTGAAATGAAATGAAATGAAAAGGTTTATTGGCAGACTATAGTCCATATGACAAATATTATTAATACAATGACAGTTCACATACTAAGGATATGAAAATGAAATGAAAATGAAAATGAAAAGGTTTATTGGCAGACTATAGTCCATATGACAAATATATTATATACAATGACAGTTCATACACTAAGGATAAAAATATATACAATTGATTAGAAATAATACTGCACTGTCGAAGTTAAGTGGAGCTACAGACAGACGTTTTCGTACCAAAAAGTCCATAGCTTAGAGGATAAATGGCAGGACTCATGGATAGCTTGGATGATCGGGTTGGTTGATTTTTTAATTCTTTGCATTAGACTGTGTTGAGCACGTTTTGCTACCTCCGGGAAGCTCGGAACATTGCGGGTTGCAAACATTTGCGAAGCTGAGCATCTTGGGGGTAATTTATGTAAGAGTCTAAACGACCTGTTGTACAGCAAATTTAGGGTTCTGCCAGAACCTTTTTTATAATTCACCCAGAGTTGCTGACCGTATATATTACTGCAGAAAGTACGAAAGAGTGTGTCTTTAGCTTCACTTGTACAGAAACGAAAGTTCCTTATGGTCATATTCGCTTTAGCACACAGGCTTCGAGATTGTTTTCTTATATCCGAGTCATCACTCAAGGAGCTGGTAATAGTTTGACCCAAATACTTAAACTCTTGTACTTCCTCAATTACTTCACCATTCATTTTAAACCTTATATCAGCTGGCTGATTACAGCTTTTAGGATGAAATTGCATAACCTTAGTTTTTGTCACATTAAAAAGAATATCATGTTTCTGCGAATACACTTCGCAGACTTTTAGTAGCCGATCCAGACCTTTAACAGAGGGACTTATTAACACCATATCATCGGCATAAACTAAGTTATTTATCCTTGTGTTATCTATACAACATCCTACTGTTGCCTCATTAAGTGAAGCAATTAATCCGTCAATATACACATTAAACAGCATAGGGGAGAGCAAGGAGCCTTGTCTCACCCCACAAGAGGAGCCAAAACACTCGGATAGTACATTGCCCCACCTAACAGTGAACGATTGGTGGGAATACCAAAATTTCAATAAATTTAATATGTACATGGGAACCTTCCTGTCTTCTAGTTTTGCAAATAAAATATTGTGGTTCACCCTATCATATGCCTTACTTATATCAAGGAAACAGCTATAAATGGTTGAATTACTGTCAATGTATTTAGATATTGTTTCTTTAAGTACATAGATACACAGGTCAGTTGAGTGGGACCTTTTAAAGCCAAACTGATTAGGAGATGTCCATAGGAAATCATTTAATCGGAGTAACAAGAGTTTTTCTAGTAGTTTCGAGAAGCAGGAAGCGACAGCAATAGGCCTGTAATTATTGCTGGACAGAATGTCTCCATAGAGTCCATACTTATTTTTGACCAGGGGCAAGATATATACCCTCATGAACTCTGCAGGGATATAGCTATGAGCAAGCATGGCTGATAGGAGCAATGATATATGCAGACATACTACGTCATTTGCATATTTTAAGTGCTCATTCGATAAGTCATCTACCCCTGACGCAGAACCAGTCTTTAACTCTTTAATTAACCTCTTTACTTCAGAAATTAGAAATAATACTGTAATGTCGAAGTTAAGTAGAGCTACAGAGAGACGTTTTCGTACCAAGAAGTCCATAGCTTAGACTTTAGAGGATAAATGGCAGGACTCATGATAGCTTGGATGATCGGGTTGGTTGATTTTTTAATTCTTTGCATTAGACCGTGTTGAGCACGTCTTGTTACCTCCGGGAAGCTCGGGACATTGCGGGTAGCAAACATTTGCGAAGCTGAGCATCTCGGGGGTAATTTATGTAAGAGTCTAAAAAACCTGTTGTACAGCAAATTTAGGGTTCTGCCAGAACCTTTTTTATAATTCACCCAGAGTTGCTGTCCGTATATATTACTGCAGAAAGTACGAAAGAGAGTGTGTTTAGCTTCACTTGTACAGAATCGAAAGTTCCTTATGGTCATATTCGCTTTAGCACATAGGCTTCGAGTGTTTTCTTATATCCGCGTCATCACTCAAGGAGCTGGTAATAGTTTGACCCAAATACTTAAATTCTTGTACTTCCTCAATTACTTCACCATTCATTTTAAACCTTATATCAGCTGGCTGATTACAGCTTTTAGGATGAAATTGCATAACCTTAGTTTTTGTAACATTATAAAAAATATGTTTCTGCGAATACATTTCGCAGACGTTTAGTAGCCGATCCAGACCTTTAACAGAGGGACTTATTAACACCATATCATCGGCATAAACTAAGTTATTTATCCTTGTGTTATCTATACAACATCCCACTGTTGCCTCATTAAGTGAAGCAATTAATCCGTCAATATACACATTAAACAGCATAGGGGAGAGCAAGGAGCCTTGTCTCACCCCGCAAGAGGAGCCAAAACACTCGGATAGTACATTGCCCCACCTAACAGTGAAAGATTGGTGGGAATACCAAAATTTCAATAAATTTAATATGTACATGGAAACCTTCCTGTCTTCTAGTTTTGCAAATAAAATATTGTGGTTCACCCTATCATATGCTTTACTTATATCTAGGAAACAGCTATAAATAGTTGAATTTGTGTCAATGTATTTAGATATTGTTTCTTTAAGTACATAGATACACAGGTCAGTTGAGTGGGACCTTTTAAAGCCAAACTGATTAGGAGATGTCCATAGGAAATCATTTAATCGGCGTAACAAGAGTTTTTCTAGTAGTTTCGAGAAGCAGGAAGCGACAGCAATAGGCCTGTAATTATTGCTGGACAGAATGTCTCCGTACTTATTTTTGACCAGGGACAAGATATATACCCTCATGAACTCTGCAGGGATATAGCTATGAGCCCGCATGGCTGATAGGAGCAATGATATATGCAGACATACTACGTCATTTGCATATTTTAAGTGCTTATTCGATAAGTCATCTACCCCTGACGCAGAACCAGTCTTTAACTCTTTAATTAACCTCTTTACTTCAGAAAATGATATCAAAGTATTTTCCCTTGTCCCTCCCACAATCGTTTCGCTGCAATCTATCTTAAGATTATCCCTATTATTATTATTATTATTATTAGTAGTAGTAGTAGTAGTAGTAGTAGTAGTAATATTTTATACTTAATAATAATCAAAGTGTCCCAACGGGGCTGATATCAGAGCTCTTATAGGTGCTCAAAGAAGAGTTTGCTCTTTTTTTTTGTTTCTTCTTCTAATCGCTAGTTTTGGAGGCATAACTTGTGCCAGTCTTCTTTCATCGTACATACAGTATGTGCGTATTTGACTACAAAACACCGTTCTAGAACAATGTGTTAAGATGAGTCTCATGAATGGATAGGTTTTTAGCAGAATTAAGATGTCTCGCAATGAATAAGAGGTCAGTCAATCTTGAACTCCAAATCGCTTCACATCCCTTTATATAAAGACCATGCACCCATTTGAAATGCGGGCTGTAAAACAGAATTCCTGAAATGAGTGATTATACGCTCATTTGCTGTGAACTGATTAGACTGAGACGAGTCCGAAAAAGGAGGAGACCTTCAAGATGCCATATACGTTGGCCCATGTTAATCTTCGCTCTACAGTGGCGGCTGTAAGCGGGGGTTTCGTCATGTCAAACATTCACTGGAACTTAGTTTATGAGAGTAATGCTGAGATATCCAGAAATGAAATTAATGACTGTCTACATCGTGCGTAGAATGAACCTCACTCGGGGAACAAAGATTCCTTGTATATCTTCTATAACGACTGAGAGGCATCCTAGTCAACGGTTACAGTTTCTTTTTTATTTGTCTGACAAGACAAAAATTTGCCATGATATTAGGAACTGCCCTTTTGGAAGCCCAAGAATTTGAGTTATCTGTCTCATTTTGAACACAAATTGATTGTCCAGTAAAAAGATCACGGGTAAATAGTGATATTTCACGAGCAACAGCTGTACGAGGAAGATTTTTACAATCTGTACAAAATCTTTTCAATGCATGACACGCTCTGTGTGTAATTAAAAGACAGGCGTAAAATTGGCTCTTCCAACAATTTTTGCCGATGTTCATTTCTGGTTTGTAGGTCTGTCCCAGAGATCCTCACTCTCTTTTGAGCAACGAGACGAGGTCAAGATCCTCATTAACCTCGTTGCAGTTCCGTGCGTTGGTCTCTCTTCACACGAAGGTCAGGCTGGTGGTCCCGCCTCTAGGCTTGGCTTGGTGGAGGAGCGAGTTGCTCTCTTGCGCTCTCCACTGCACATAGACAAGTACACCCCTCATCTGGTACCGTCCTGAGCCAGGCACGGTTCTGAATTATTATTATTATTATTATTATTATTATTATTACTATACCCCAATTCTCTCCCTCAACAAATGCCCAAAGAGAAATATATATAATTTCTTGAATGATGGACAGAATATTAAATATTTTCAACTAAAATTACTCCGAACTAATCCTTCATCGAGGCTTTGTTTAAATCGTTAAAAATGGCTAAAAAGTAAAGGCTTTTGTAATATAAAGAGAATGGCTAAAATATATAATTATAGATTACTATAATTAATATATATCTACAAATTTTGATATATGTATGTTAGCGTATAATTAAAATTGTTTATAAAGTATGGTTTAATATTTCTGATCTAGTAAAATACCATTCACATATTATTCGTATATAAAGCAGTACCAGCCAACAGTAAATGTTTTTCAGACTTGAACAGTATCCTAGCTATTTCTAAGAAATCTATTTAGTTAATAAGTTATTGTTAAGACGAACCCCCTTCATGTAGACTCTTTATGGCTATATTTCTTCCATCAACTTTATAATATGTATTCATAACTTCATTCATTAGTCCCAGACTCCAGAGTATATGTAGTAATTTTACAAATAGGTCTTTCATTTTTTAAAGTGTAGCATCTATATACTTTTTTACAAGTGTGGTTTCTATGTGCAATTATGCAAAAATAGTGGAATTTAGATATTTCCTTACGGGTAAATAAAAATAATTATTTGAGGGGTGTTGCGAATATCCGAAAAAATATCTCAGTGATCCAAAACCGTTCAGTAGGCCCTATATCAGCAAAACTTCATTCTTATAGAATTGATGGTAATGTTCTCAAATGGATTAAAAACTGGCTCAAAGGTCAGTTCTAGGACCAGTTCTTTTTTATTTATATCATTGACATCGATATAGGAATTAACAATATAATTTTAAAATTTGCGGATGATACCAAACTAGGAGGACTAACAAAATAAGCGGCAGAACGTTTGCAGATTCAAGAAAATATAATAAATTACTTGAGTGGGCAGAAATTTGGCAAATGAACTTTAATATATCAGGTCATCCTATAAATAATGTGGTTTATTTGCATTGCTAAACTCGCGTCGTGTTTGCACATGTTTCTGTGTATATTTTGTGGAAAACTCGAATTTTTATGTGTTTAGACATGTTACTTCTCAGTCTAAGTGAAGTTTCATCGCGTTAACAATCTTAGTTTATTTCATTCACCCTTACGGATAAGATGGAGGTGTCAGAAGAACACATTAGGCATATAATGCTTTATGAGTTTAGGAAAGGAAAGAACATGACTGCAGCCGCAAAAAATATTCAGGATATTTATGGGGAGGAAGCTTTAAATGTAATGAAATGTCAACGATGGTTCCAGAAGTTTAGGTCTAGTGACTATAGCTTAACTGATGAAGCGCGCTCAGGCCCACCTGTTCAATTCAATGATGACCTTCTGATAGTTACACTTGAAGAAAATCCTGCTGTAACTGTTGAAGAACTTATCCAGTGACTAAATTCGACCGGTTCCACAGTTCATCTCCACCTGCAACGACTGGAAAAGTGTCGAAACTTGGGAAGTGGGTTCCCCATACGTTGTCACCAGACAACTGTAGAGATCGTGTGAACATTTGCTCTTCATTGCATTCTCGGCAACTTCAAGCACCGTTTCTGAATCGATGAATGGGATGACCTGAGAGATAAATTTAAAACGTTGCATATCGGTAGAAACAATGTTAAAGAAAAGTATTTTATGAATGACAAGACATTAATGAGTGTTATGGAAGAAAAAGATTTAGGTAGCATTGTTGCCGACACACTTAAACCGAGTGAGCAATGTATCGAAGCTGTTAGAAAAGCAAATAAAATCTTAGGATTTATTGGTAGATCATTTGAATTTAAATCGGAAAAAACAGTGCTAACATTATATAATTCCTTAGTACGCCCCACCTGGAATACTGTGTTCAGTTCTGGTCCCTATATTTACGACAGGGTAGAGACAGAATGGAGAGAGTGCAGCGACGGGCTACTAAGATTATTCGTAGACTTAAAAACAAATCATACGCTGCCGGTTTGAAACATTAAATTTATTCTCACTTGTGGAAAGGCGTAGCTATTCAAGGAGATTTAATTCAGGAATTTAAAATGATTAAAGGTTTTGATAATGTCGAAAATATTTCACCTTCAGAAATGCAGACAGAACTTATGGTAATGGGCTGAAATTAGTGGGTAAACATTTTGGATCAAGTAAAGATAAGCACCCCCAACCTTTTTTAGTTAGCTTTATAAAGCTAACTAACGAAAATATCACGACTTAACCTAACCAATCGTTAGGTCAACTGTACGCCCTTGACGATTGGTTAGGTTAGGTCGTGATATTTTCGTTAGTTAGCCTTATAAAGTTAACTAAAAAAGGTTGGGGGTGCTTATCTTTACTTGATCCAACATTTTAATTTTAATGACGCTAAGCTTTTTTCCTTGAAGCATATAGTTAATTTGTGGAATGGATTGCCAGCTAGTTTAGTTCAAAGTAATTCGGTCGAATCTTTTAAAAGAAGGCTAGACGCTTATCTCACCTTAAACCCCCATTTAGAAGCATTTGTTAGCGCATAGAAGTTTTGTAGAATTTTCACTCGGATTCCCTTGTCTGTACTTTAAAATTCACTTTAGCTTTACATTTCTTTCTTTGATTTGCTTTAAAACTTTCACTTCTCTTTACATTTTTTTACATCTTTGAACCTTCCTTCGTAAACAGACAGCGTCGTAGGGACCACCCAGTCAATAAATACTTTGCCATTGTTACTTCACATTTAGCGATAAGTTGTTCGTAAGCGTTTTTATAGTTTACATTGTAAGCACAAATGTATGATAAACAATCACTTTGATTTGTCCATAAAAATTATAATAAGTTGACCATTTCTACGACACAGTATATAAATATAAAATAAGAGACGTATTGTTGAAGTTACACTCTCTCTCTCTCTCTCTCTCTCTCTCTCTCTCTCTCTCTCTCTCTTTCTATATATATATATATGACAAAGAGTATGCATGCGTTTGTAACTGCCTGTCTGTCTCAATTTAACTTCAGAATGAATCGTTTAGTAACCACATTTTTTCGCTGCATCTTTTCTCTGCCAACATCTGCATGCTTCTCTTCCTTTCTCCCTTCTCCCTTTCTCTCTCTGTCTGTATATCTTCATCAACTCTTTTGTGCCCATTTTACTACAGAAAAGGGTTAATCCGTTTTCGGGATCAAGGGAACCCTAAATCACGTGAGAAACTGTATCAAAGAGAAGCTCCAAATCACAAAGAAATTGGCTTCCAAAAATCAACTTTTATACAATCGTGTAATTTTTTTTAAATGATATCGCATTTTTATACATTTTCTCACTTTTTCCTATTTTTTTTACTTTAATTTTTTTTATTAATTTTTTTTTCGAGGAATACTGGCATGGAACTGCACCTCGTACGTATATATATATATATATATATATATATATATAATATATATATATATATATTCTATTTTTACTTTCATCCTGTACTTATGCCCGTATATGAAATGTCAACGGAACTTTCTTACATATCTTTCTCGGCATCTCTACAAAGCATGAATTTTTGACTGCTTTTTTTCTTTCCCAAAAGAGGGTTCTCTTTGAGAAAAGCATATGCTATGAAAAATATTTGATATGGCGTTTTTTTCCACAAGACTTATATATATATATATATATATAATTAATATATATATATATATATATATACTTTAACTTTATATATATATATATATATATATATATATATATATATATATATATTATATATATATATATATATTATTAATATTATATATATACACTTTTCTGTGAAATGTTAAATGTAAATGAACACATGCATATAATTAATCATATATGCTTATAACGTTTAATGTTTATTTATATATATATATATATATATATATATATATATATATATATGAAACTATGGACCCTTTTGATGTATCTTAATTAGTGTATTCATTGAGTATGCGATATTAATTGACTTCTCGTGATGAACATCGAAATTACTGTTGAAAATTTTCATCAAATTAATGAATTTGCAGCGGTCTGGGTTTTTTATACTGTAGCATATATATATATATATTTACCATTACTTATCCGGACTATAGTGGATTTAATTTTCCCAGAAGAGTTCCTTGTTCCATGCACGGTCTGTGTTTAACATATATATATATATATATCTATATATATATATATATACTGTATATATACTTTATGAGGGTTTGAACGACGGTGCAGGATCGACCTGCGCAGTCGACTCTTCCGAAGTATCCCACCTCATTTGCGGGATTTGGTGGAGGAGGGAATTGCTTTCCGATTTCCTTCTGCCCTCGTAGCCAGCCACGCATGGCTGATCAGGACTTTGCGCATGAACCTGGCCAGCTGGTTCTTGAAATTATTCAGGTTGGTGTGCTAGAGGTTCCTCAGTTCTTTGGGCAGGACATTAAAAAATTTTGAGCTCGTATTCCGAAGGTATTTTCCATCCTCGTTTTCGTGGCCCTCTGTCCCCACCGCCTCTTCTCTCACTCCAGTGTGTTTCCATTTCGTTTCTAAGGTTAGGGACAAAACCCTCGAGTATTTTCCATATGTATATTGCTCGCGTCTTCTTTCCAGAGAGTAGAGTTTCAGGAATTGTAGTCGAGACCAGTAGACTTCACCTTTCGTTTCCTCTATCTTAGACGTAAAAGTCCTTTGTATAGCTTCAGTGTTCGCAATGTCCCGTTTTCTGTATGGTCTTGTGAGTACTGAGCCATACTCCGTTATTGGTAGGATTAGACTCTTCCATAATTTAAGCATGATGTTTGTTTTTCTGCTGTGGAATTCTGCATCCGACTTCATTATTACTCCAAGGTTCCTGAATTGTGGATTTGGTGTTATCCGTTTGACTTGCGGAGTTTTCTACGTCACCTTCGTTCGATATCTCTTTGCATATCTTTGTGTCATGTGCGAAACGTGATACAATACTATCATTAATATCTGCACCAATGTTTGCGCTCATTATTAAGAACAGCAAGGGAGCTAATACTGTACCTTGTGGGACAGAGCTCATGACTTTTGAGACTTCATATTTAACTTCATTTACTACTACTATTTGTGTTCTTTGAGTCGTGAAAATGAAATATCCATCTTCGAGGCTTTCCACTAATTCCTGTATTCTTAAGTTTGTGTGCTATAATTCCTTGGTCACACTTAGCGAAGGTTTTAGCAAAGTCAGTATATATTACATGATTTACATCTATGTTTCGTTCTCAACACAATGTTTCCAATGTTTCCTGGTGGTTTAATAGCTGTGATGGGCATGATCTTCCAGCCCTGAAGCCATGTTGATTTGAATTGTATAAATTCTTTTCTTATACGTAGTAAGTAGTTTTGCCTCTAATTATACGTTCAAAGCACTTCATTAGGTGTGAGGTGAGAGCTGCTAGCCGCTAATTCTCTGTTACCTCCTTTAAATAAGGGGGCAATGTTTGCGTTCTTTAATGGAAGTGGAATTTATTCTGTGTCGAGTGATTTTCTCCATGGTATAGAGGCTTCACTCTCTCTCTCTCTCTCTCTCTCCTCTCTCTCTCTCTCTATATATATATATATATATATATATATATATATATACATTGTTTGGAGACAGGAATTCATTTTGCAGAGGATGACAGAAGCGAGAGAGAGAATGAAAAGTGCCTATATATAACTTTCAGTGTCTTACACATACAAGAAACCAAATAACCTTGAGGGCACCGCCGTTAGGATGATTTCTCTGGGGACGAGATCCTCGGCTCTAACTCTAAATTAAATTCCCATTCCTGACCCCGAAAGCACCTGGGGGCGGTTTATCTTCGCCGGGAAACACTGGAACGCGACTGGATTCAATGCATGCAGTGTTTGCTCATGGAAAATCCTCCTCGTACGGCCTCGTGATTCCGCAGGGAGACAAACTCATATTCGCAGTATTTGTTCTTCTTCTCGTTCGCAGACTTTTACTTCTATTAAATATCCAAAATAGGAAAAAAGGGTCATTATGCATACAAAGTCCCCTTATTCATATATATATATATATAGAGAGAGAGAGAGAGAGAGAGAGAGAGAATAAATATTACAGTAATCCTAATATAGAATGTACAAATATCGGAACACTGATATTTATTTTAGTCAATTTGGCTCTTAAGCTTTTGTCTTTACTGGGCTCTCATATTAATTAAACAGTAACATACTACTTCACATGTTGAAATTTGACACACGTAACTGAGTAATACATAAAATAGAAAGACTGACGCTGTGCCGCAAGGGAAAGTCAAATAATTGTAAAGACAACAGCAAAACGGTGATCACTGAAAATTGGAGAGTACTCACCGTGACTGAAAAGATTTAGTTGAGAAACATACTAAAAACGAAGAGAAAAATGCTATAGAGGCGATCATGGAAAACCCTAAATACTTCTATACAACTTTGCAAAAAAGAAAACAAAGAATTCCGAAAAAAAAGAAAAAAACCTTAGTATGAATCGTTTTTATAACACAAGCTAGGACAAGTGAAGTTACATTGAGCAAAAGGTTCCGACAAATGGAACGCTATACATTTATTAAATGATGTATGAAATAGCTAAATATATCCTATAATGCAGGGAATCTATGTAACCAGGAATTTCATAAAATCCCTAAAATGTTGAGGGATTTCATGTAAGGTTAAGTCGTGATATTTTCGTTAGTTTTAACGAAAACATCACGACCTAACCTAACCAATCGTCAAGGGCGTACAGTTGACCTAAGCGGGCATTCAATTAACCTAACCGGGCATTCAATAACTTTCTCGTAGGTTTAACGAAAATATCAAGACTTAAGCTTACACGAAATTCCTGAACATTTTAGGGATTTCATGAAATCCCTAGTTACACAGATTCCCTGTAACATATACACTTCTGTACTTGCTATGGAGAAGATCTCTGAATAGGGGAGAAATACCAAACATCTTGAGGAAAATGAACAATGCTCATATAAATATAAAGCACACTGACACAACACTGATGTCACATCTCACCCAAATATTTGAAAAATAAATCGTAAAAACCTTTGTAGTATTATATCTTTCGGGAGGCAAAATAAAGACTCAATAAGAATTAACATGGATTCCGGTCAGGAAGATCGTGCCTATCACAACGGACACATTACAACAATATTATTGATACTCCGTGGGTCAACAAAAAACTCTACGATCCGAGCAATGATAACATTTTGGGACAAGTTGAACTGATATCGAAGTTCAATCACGTCATATCAGGCGAATTAGGGGAATCGAAGCAAAGGATACCTCCGATCATTACCTCAGCAAGGATATCCAAAATGAACTCATTGCTCTCGTCAGTAGTCATGTGCTGCAGACGATTGTGAAGAAAGTTTATGCAGATAAATATTATTGCAGTGATCATGGAACGCTTACCTGATGTCAGTCACACCGAACAGTTGTCAATAAGGCTCCTCCTCATAGTCACTTGCAAGCTTGGTGAAGGTGTAATCACATTTGAGTATTATGTCAGTTTTAAGCAGTGAATGATACCACCGGAAAAGTCTGCGCGATACGTTGTTGGTTCACCTGCAAAATATCAACATTAGCATCGCTGAGTATAAAGGAGTCATGATAACGTCAGTAACATAATGCACTGAAATTTTCTTTAGGTCACAATAGTATGTTAATCACATTAACAGACGCATCCATTTTCAAAACTGATCTTGTAAATTACTTAACATAAACGAATTGTAACTAGTCATTAAACTTGAAGTAGTTAACTTGCAGCTAGTTTTGAGACGAACCCTTCACTTGGCAATACAAAGTAAATTTTTGAAACGTCAAATGACTGATTGTTTGTTCTACTTTTAAATCAGTTAACTAATTTCATTTTGTATTTAATTAGTAGATAGACTAAATTTCGAAAAGCGAAACAATTCACACGGACAATCGTACGTTTTATAATAATGATAGAGTAACAACTGTAGTTTCATAGTCAGGTTTAACTAGTCTACAGAGTGTAAAGCATAGTTTAATATAATTAGGAAATATAAAGTGGAAAACATGCCACCTGCCTAAAATAATTAACGTAATTGTTTTGTATAAATATGGTGCACCACATTTACACAAAAATACTCAGTAATAAATAAATTAAGCAAAAGTAACAAAAATTATTTTAATATATATATATATATACATGAAAGTCATCCAAGTTGTAAACTCATCTGAAAACTTTTAAAAGAAATGCGATAATTATTATATAAAACATAATTGCGAAATTGTTATTTAGTTAAATATATATATACACACACACACACAGTATGTTATATACACACACACACACACACACACACACACAGTATGTATATATACACACATGGTCAAATTACTTTCGCGAACTATGTAAGGGTAGTCAGATGTATTGTATTTCTTAACAAGTTAGGTGGTCAGTTAATATGTCAGTAAATCATCTTTGTTATACTAGTCAATGCACTATTACTATATTGAGACTAATGTTCACAGTACTCATGTGAAATATGTGAGGGTAGTCAGATACGCTGTTTTTCATTAAGAAGTAGGGTAATCAGATAACATACTACTAAATTTTAGTTACTAGTCAAATGCATTAGGCAGATAATGTTGAAGAGCTGAAGTACTTTCTTCTTTGGTCTGTGATCTTGTTCACTTAACTAGTTTCAGATTTAACTAATAAATTGACTAGTTTAACGCGAAAAGAATTTTGGCTAATTTTAGTGTGAGTAAGAGTAGTCAATCGACTAATGATTTTGCGACATTTTTCTGTAAACGTAGGGCAAGTAATTAGGCGAATAGTAATTTAACTAACCTTTGTAGAGCTAGAGCAACTAGGAAATTGATTCTCGTCGTGCTTATTTAGCTCTTCTACTCCGCACTGGTCTATCCTCAAAGAAAACTTTCCCAGATTTACTACGAAAAGTTACGCGACACTCAGTGGGAATGTCGCATTGAGAGGTAAAAGTACTTTGCTATCAAGTGAAAGAGGTGCATGATGCTCTTAGTGCATTTATTGATCATCCTGTCGTTAAGAGAGACGGTACCACGACCTCTGAGGCTATAAGTCTTGGAAAAGCAATATGATACTGGGGGATTTACTCTCTGTCTCAATGTTTGGTAGAACATATTATTTTAGATCAAAGTCAAAATGTCTTTATGTTGACTTTTAGAAACTAAACGTCAAGTCTGCAGTGAAAGCGGAATGGATCGCGAATATAGAAGAACAAATGAAGGCTGAAAACTTGAAATTACATTCCTCAAAGAAAGGCGAAAGAATTGCGAAAAGAAAACATCTCGATTATGAAAGCGAGGATGAGAATACAACAACGCCTGAGCTCAAGTCCCAACGAGAATGTTTCTATCCACTTCTCGACATGGCGATCGACAGCATCAATGAAAGAGTTGCTCAGCTTGAAACGCTTTACGATTTGTTTAGTTTCTTATTAAGCATCAAAGAAATGAAAAAAGCTGCGTAGGAAAACGTTACTGAAGCTAAGTGTGGTCAATTTGCACTGAAAATGGGTGACGTTGATACGGATCACGTGCAGCACAGAAAATTCGCTCCGCCGTTAGGGTTATTCCAGACTAGAGGTGGAAAGAGTACCAAAACGAGTACCAGTACGATTAAGAGTACCATATTTTTTGAGTGGTCGAGTACGGTTTTTTCAGTGTTCGAGTACGAGTACGCGTGTAAGAGTGTGGTTTCAAACTTTAACTGGTGCTTGGCTACAAGTTGGAGCCAAGCACTTTAACCAAACATTTAAGCCAAGCACCAGTTAAAGTTTGAAACCACACTCTTACACGCGTACTCGTCTCAAACACTAAAAAAAACGTACTCGACCACTCAAAACATACGGTACTCTTAATCGTACTAGTACTCGTTTTGGTACTCTTTCCACCTCTATTCCAGACTCTTTTGCTTCGTCTGCCAAGGATATACTTGGCTATATCTACACACAAAATGTGCTACATCTGTATCCGAATCTGAGCACTATACCTCGTGTATAATGTTAACTGTTCCTGCAACTGTTGCATCCGGAAAAAGATCGTTCTCTGTCTATTAGAGTGGGTTTTTATTTTCATATTTTGACCTTCACGTAGAAAAAAGTGAAGTTTTTTTGCATTCATAAATAACTATTTATTCAACAATGTCCCAAGAACACCTATCTGAACTTGCTCAGCTTTCAAGTAAGCATGTCATTGCCTGAGCATTGAACTATCAGAAATAATCGATGATTTTGCGGCTGCCAAAGCCAAAAAGTCATTTCTAGTCTCATTTCGTCTGGTTTTGCTTCCGGCAGGCAGTGAACAATCGTATTGTACTCGTATGGCTTATAAGCACAGCTAGGAAAGTGTTTGGGTTGAGATACTCCTTGCATCCGGGCTCCCGTGGCGCTAACGTCAGCCCTGACGTATAGCGCAATATAATATGCAAGGAACGGTATTTGCTACACTATTATTCATAATCATGCATGTTTACCGATATTAATAATGAAGTAACCACTATATGGCAAAGTATAGCGTCCTTTGTTAATGATAATACTCATCATTAATACGAGCATTATAAGCAAAGTAAATAAGTAAAAATTGTATATAAATTGTGATTTGAGGCTCACCACTTATTGATAGGTTACGTAGGCTTTGGACGTTCTTTAATCTGTTTTTGTGTTTAGAAATTCAAGATATAGAATGAAAAAGGTCAGGTTTTATACAAGATTCACACCCTATATAAATCCTATCCTCCTGTCTCTTTTAAAATGGAGCGTCTTTATATAATTCAGTTCAAATGTACTCTGAATATAAAGTACAGTAGTTAAAGAGTACACTGTTAGTAGTATATCTTTCTTTCCTTAAAATGTACGTTTTCATTTTTTTTTGTTTATTTATTTTTTAATTTCAGAGAAAATCACTTGTCAAGAAACGAGTGTCTTATCTACTTTCGATATAATTTCAACCTACATGCTTACACTGTACACTGTACACTTTAGATGCTTTATTTCCTGCGTATTGCATTTATAATACGATGTTTACCCTGAATTTTAAAGCACTAAAGCAGGAAATCGAATGGCAAGTTTGAAGGAAAGTATTAGCCTTAAAACGGGGTTTCTCGCAATGGAAATAAACCATCATTATTTCAAAATTTTATATATATATATATATATATATGTATATATATATATATGTTAAACACAGACCGTGCATGGAACAAGGAACTCTTCTGGGAAAATTAAATCCACTATAGTCCGAATAAGTAATGGTAAATGACAAATACCATAGTTTTTCTTTTTCATGATGCTAGCCCGACGTGGGCAACGGGTCTCTCGCAAAGAGATCCCATAAATATAGCTTCCCTCACCAGCTATCTGCAAAGCAGACAGGATCCAGCTTTAGGACATGGACCTAGGGTTTAAAGCAAGCCTAGTCCCTACATTCAGAACCTCTATATAAGTAAAAGACTCGTTGCATTCACGTCGGATTGAATAAACAAAGAAAAGGGGTAACTATTGTATTTTTAGCCAAAAAAAACAAAACTTAAACCTCAACCGGGACATTGAGCGTCCACTTTTCAAGGCACGTAACACGTCCGTTTAATATACACAAACTCAGAATGGTCCCCTGAGAAATTTATATGTTAAACACAGACCGTGCATGGAACAGGACTCTTCTGGGAAAATTAAATCCACTATAGTCCGAATAAAGTAATGGTAAATGACAAATACCATAGTTTTTTCTTTTTCATGATGCTAGCCCGACGTGGGCAACGGGTCTCTCGCAAAGAGATCCCATAAATATAGCTTCCCTCACCAGCTATCTGCAAAGCAGACAGGATCCAGCTTGGACATGGACCTAGGGTTTAAAGCAAGCCTAGTCCCTACATTCAGAACCTCTATATAAGTAAAAGACTCGTTGCATTCACGTCGGATTGAATAAACAAAGAAAAAGGGTAACTATTGTATTTTTAGCCAAAAAACCAAAACTTAAACCTCAACCGGGACATTGAGCGTCCACTTTTCAAGGCACGTAACACGTCCGTTTAATATACACAACTCAGAATGGTCCCCTGAGAAATTTAAACCCTAGGTCCATGTCCCAAAGCTGGATCCTGTCTGCTTTGGCAGATAGCTGGTGAGGGAAGCTATATTTATGGGATCTCTTTGCGAGAGACCCGTTGCCACGTCGGGCTAGCATCATGAAAAAGAAAAACTATGGTATTTGTCATTTACCATTACTTATTCGGACTATAGTGGATTTAATTTTCCCAGAAGAGTTCCTTGTTCCATGCACGGTCTGTGTTTAACATATAAATTTCTCAGGGGACCATTCTGAGTTTGTATATATATATATATATATATATATATGATGAATTTCGCACTTAAACACGTGAAAGGAACGAATGATGCAAACCCACAAGGAAAAAGAAAAATATTCCAAGGCCTTTCGTGTATTCAGCAGAATTTTTTCTTTTTTTCTTGTGGGTTTGCATTATATATATATATTATTATATATATATTTATAATATATATATATATATAAAACGCTATCATACAGATTCCTGCAGACTTGGTTCATATATATTATATATATATATATATATATATATATATATAATAAAATGCATCATACAAATTCCTGCAGACTTGGTTCATATATATATATATTATATATATATATATATCTAACCATATTTATTCTATCCAATTTTATACACAACGACGTATCGTTGTATCGTTTTATCCGTATGAAGATACAAAACCTAAAAAAATGGATATTAAACCCCTCCATTTAAGGCGAGCAATCCCTTCCTTCTCCGAATTTGGTTCCCACAAAGTCGCTTACTGACGTTATTATTATTTTTTTTATTATTATTTTTCAAGTCTGAAAAGGGGGAAATAATGACGTGAAATGGAGCCTTTCGGAGGGAAAGATTCGTAGGACGGCGTTTGAGGAGTTAAATGAGAACGACTAAATGCCAAAACAGCGACAGTCCAAAGAAAAAAAATGTTGATCTCCCTTCCCCCTTCGATGATCTTTTGGAATTCAGACCGTCACAATTGCGGCTGTGGAGTGAATTTAGTGTAAGAGAATGAATTATACAGCAGTATATATATATATACTATATGCATATATATATATTATATATATATATATATATATATATATATATATATATATATATATGGATGTTTCTTTTTCCTTGTGTCTTTGCAGCATATATATATATATATATACAGTATATATATATATGTAGCTTGGTTCGTATACTATTTAAAAATTCATTATATAGGGCCTACACTCCATATATATACAGACTGTGTCCCTCTAAAACTGTCCTTTGTGTCTACTTCAGAAATGATGGTAGAAATAGATTTAAATTTACTCTGAAAATGAACTATTTAAAGAAAACTTTCATACAAGATTGAAAGTACATCGAAAGTAACGTGAAAGTTTTTCTTTTCGAAACTTAATTCATATCATTTTTAATTTCAGAGAACCCCATTCATTATTCATATCGAAATACGACTTAAATACTTTATAGCTAGAATAGAGTTTTATATTATATTGATAAACATATACAAATATATAAATATACATGCGAACATACGTTTATGATTGTATATCGAAGTAACCTAATGATAATCTCCGTATAATTACAGAAAAATTACACTTTCATTTAAAATTAGTAAATTCTTGTAATATTTTATTCCAAAATAGTCTTGACAGACAATGCAATGAAGTGATTAAATCTACAGAGGAAACTTCTCTACATAAATAGCCTATAACTATATTCTGTAAATATACAGTATATTAAAAAAAACATAATTTTAAACAGTTGCCAGCCACCATTGACGAGATATTTTACCAAAACATTATCCTGTTTATCCGGCCGAAGGGCGAAGGGTTTGTCCTTCCCCACCGGATAACGGAGCGGTGATGACTTCTGTTCGTTGTAACGTAGTGGAAAATGATGACGAACGACTATCCGTCGCACAAACAGAGACGGAGGTCGTTTACGGCACTCCGTTATAATGTTTCTTTTCGCTCAGAGCATTACTCAGACACGTCTTCGACACGTGAATTAAATAGAGAGAGAGAGAGAGAGAGAGAGAGAGAGAGAGAGAGAGAGAGAGAATA